>JARFNZ010170235.1:0-16624 GCA_031763405.1 Balanus nubilus
CGTTACTTGTTTTATTTCGCAACTCAGTGTGAACCCGCCATCAGGGGTCAGTCTGTCGGCGACTTCACTGCTCAGTGCTTAGTGATCGGTGCGTGCCCCGTCAGCTCTCAGTCTCGTCCGCAACAGTACGGGGTGTACTCTGCTATAACCTGCGTTTACCGGTTATATTACCTACCGTGACGCTGATCTGCGTTTTGACCTGTTCTGACCATGTTTTGACGTGCACTGACCGTGCTGTGGCCTGCGCTAACCGGTGACCTTACTTGCGCTCACGTGCGCTGACCTGCGACCTCTGTTCGCCAGGCGGCCGTCTCGTCCAACCAGAACCCGCCGCCCATCGAGATGTTCTCCCTGGCGGGGTTTGAGGACGCCCTGGGCGGGGGCGGGGGCGGCGGTGGCAGTGCCGGCGGAGGTGGCGGCGGTGCGGAGGTGGCTCCGGTGGCCGAACAGGAGACCGCCCGGGACTTGCGCTGCCACGGCGCCGTCGAGCCGCGCTACCAGGGCCGGTACCAGGACCTGCTGCCACTCCCGGCCCGCTATCAGGAGTACCAGGAGACGGCCGACGATCCGCCGCCGCCGCTCCCGCCGCCTCCGTCGTCTTCCGCCGCCCCGGGAACGCACGACAAATACCCCGATATGGGAGCCGATGGGGAGCTTCGGTACGGCTCCGCGGTCAGCGAGCATGCACGCGCCGCGCCGCGGAATGCTGCCCGATACCGAAGTGTCAGTGACTGCCACGAGATGGCAGGCGCGTATGGTGCCGGCGCTGGCGGCGCACTAGTACCAACGACAAGCTCCGGAGTTGGTGGCAGCGTGGCAGGTGGTACGGGAGATGTGCAGTATATGATGGTGATTAAGCGTCCTGATAACCCAGACGCTGGTGAGAAGCTCGCTCCCACCATTGTCCCGGACGGCGAGGACCGCCGTCTGGAACAAGGACAAACGCTCGGCCTTCAGTACATGGTGTACGAGTACTCCGACGCCGGCGCCGCTGGCGGTGGCGGTGGCGTCACCGGCGGCGGCGGCACGGTCTACTGCGAGCAGCCCGGAGCGCTGACCCAGTGCCGCTTCGAGCCGACTCGCCGGCTGGGGGAGCTGGGGGCCGGCGAGCCGCTGCCGGGCGACGCGCGGTACCCTCCGCCCCCGCCCCCGCCCCCGCCCCCGGCGGCCGAGTCCCGCGGACTGCAGCTCTCGGCGCGGCAGGGCCGGGACCAGACGGCCGGCTACCTGCCCGTCGACGGCCGGGTACCGTACGAACCCGCGGCGTACGGGTGTGAAACGCCTGCGCTGGAGCCACTGGTGACGGCGGTGGGAGCGGGAGGGCTGCTGTATCAGCCGGCCGACGGTCGCAGGGCCGAGTTGGCCAAGCTGGAGCCGGAGCAGCAGGGGAGGTTCGCGGAGGATCAGGGGCGCTTTGGGGAGGGACAGGCCAACTTTGGGGAGGAACAGGGCAGGTTTGGAGAGGAACAGGGCAGGTTTGGGGAGGTGGCGCAAGGAAGATTCGGGGAAGCGGAACAAGGGAGATACGTTGGGACAGAACAGGGAAGATTCGAAGACCTCAATCAGGCTCGACAGATGGAGCAAGCGAGGTTCGAACAGCTTGAACAGACGCGGTTTGAACAGGCGGAAATCGCTCGATTTGAACAGAATGAACAGGCACGGGTGGATGAGGCCGGACAGGTGTTCGTGGACCAACACGATCAGCTGCGCTTTGAACCCCCTCCTGCACCCCTGCCCCCACCTCCGCCGCCGCCACCGCCACTGCCGATGCCGGCAAAGAAGCGAAAACTGGACCCAGAGTTGGCCGAAGAATTGAGGAACATCCGCGAGCAAGAGCTACGAGCAATACACGAACAAGACCAGCAGGCGCTACAGGAGCACGAACTGAGAGCGCTCCACGATCCCGACTACGTCCAGCCCATATCCGACCAGGATCTGAGAGCGATTCAGGAGGAGGAGTTCCGGGCCGCCCACGGCCACGAGATGAGGCCAGTCCAGGAGTTCAAGGAGCAGGAGCTGCAGACCATCCAGGAGCGAGGCCTGGAGATCTGTGAGCAGGAGCGCTCCAGCGAGGGGCTGCATCCGGGCGTGGCCGGGCCGGCAGTGGCGGAGCTGGCCACGGATTCGCACCTCAACGTCAACCTGAGTCCGAAGAAAAAGAGGCTGCGCCGGCCGCCTCCGCCGCCGCCGCCCGCCGCCAGGGCGGAGCTGAGCACTGCCGAGACCACAGGTGAGAGGCGGCAGTTGGACCGAGACCACAGGTGAGCCGTCGGACCGAGACCACAGGTGAGCCGTCGGACCAAGACCACAGGTGGGCCGTCAGACCAAGACCACAGGTGGGCCGTCAGACCAAGACCACAGGTGGGCCGTCAGATTTAGACCACAGATGAGCCGTCGGAAGGGGCGGCTCGTGAGTCGCTGCTCTTGAGATTTACTCATTGAACCGGAGGTGTTTTGCAATGGAGTTGACAATGATGTTGCACAATTTGATCATTAGATTTGCGTCAACTTGTGTCCTACTTCGGTGCTCTATTATCTCGTCCTATTTTGAGATTTAAAGGGTTTTTTTCGCGCTGGTTCACATCTCTGACATCGCTGTCATAGCCTCATTTGATTGTTCGTGACTTGTGAAAACTGCACCGAAATATCAATAATTGCCACCCCGAAACATGATTCATGTTAATGAAACAATGTCACACCTGTTGTTAACGTAGGTAGCAGGTACTAGCAGGTACTCATAATTGGCAATCGTACGATGCTCAGATTGTGATGTGTATTATTTGTATGCACTTTGGTGACATTTGCATTTCCAGAATCGTAATAGTTAATGATTACGTTTGGACCTTGAAATATACATGTCGCTTGACTGCATTTCACCACGTGTTTCAATCGCCCACAGACTTGGCTCCGCTGCTGGCTGTACCGCCGGCGCCGGCCTCACCCGACCAACCCCCACTGCCGCCGCCCCCGCCCCCGCCCCCGCCCCCGCCACGGACGCGCCATCACGCCTGTTCGCGGTGCCAGTCGGTGTTCGCCGTGCGTTCCGCGCTGACCAAACACATGGCAGAGAAGCACCGGCCGGGCATCAGCAAGAAGACGTTTATGTGCAACATCTGCCAGACGGCGTGTGATAAGAAGTCGCTCTACGTTAAGCACATGCTCACCCACTTCGATGGCCCACCGTTCAGCTGCTCCATCTGTGAGTAGCTGTGTGGTGAATGGAGTCATGGTTGGTATTCTGCTGTTATTTGTGGTTCTCGATATTGTCATGTTGTTCTCGGCGGAATAAGACTTCTTGTGGAATGTTTTCTTGTAAAGACTGCTGAATTTGAAACTTGGAACATATATCCGATGAGCCCTCACCTGAGCCCTAACTTGACGTGATCGCTCGCGACATGTATTGGATCCAAGGGGCTGCGAACCCACCCAAACTTGCTACACAGTAGCGGAAACTTTGAAACCTGCGTTACGAAAAACGGCCCTCGGCGATATTCGTTCGACGCTCAGGGTGCTGTTTCGTAGCACGAAGAGGAAAAGTTTTCACAATACTAAAGGAAGTGTTGACTCCCCAGGTTCCGAACAGAAAGACATGTCCCAAGGCGGGCTGTGTGACTACAGCCATTTGAATCGGTCACCATGTTCCGCACGTCTGTCGCCAGGTCTCCGCGTGTTCCTCGTGTTCCCGAAGTTCCTGCGGCACCGGCGGGAGCACGGGGAGAACAAACCGCACCGCTGCTCAGATTGCAACCTCAGCTTCTGGAAAAAGTGCAACCTCGACCACCACCTGCGCATCCACACCGGCGAGAAGCCATTCGCATGTGAGTTGGCTGACCAGGAGCCAATCCGACGTTAGTTCGTATTGATGGGAGACCATTTTGAGTTTGTGCTGGCGAGAAGCCGTTCCAATATGAGTTCACTTACCAAACGTGGTAGATAGGTATGTCTGATGTGATTGCATTTTGGGTTTATTTTAACGTTGGTGTTATCGTACTTTAATGGGAAAAACATCCTGAAAGGGGAGGGGATGTGGTGAATGGGTAGTTGCAATCATGAAATTAAAAGGTTCATCCTAGCTGGTCTCTCGAGGGCACAAGAACGGGGGCTGCATTCTATAACCCTTAACTTTCTGAGGCAAAGAGCCGTGCTAATAATAGAACACGACCAAATGGCGTGCTCTGTGATAGCTTGTTCTCTGTCTAATGCGATACCAATGAATAAATAACCCTAATGGAACTGTGAAAGCCATCTTAAAACACAGGAGAATATATGTTGAGATAAATTTGCCGGCTGTCGGCATTTGTACGAAGGCAATTGACGTATGGTGCCCATGTGCCCTCAGGTGAGGTGTGCGGCGCTGCCTTCACTCTCAGCACCACCCTCAAACAGCACATGAACCGGCACTCGACCGAGAAGAAACACTTCTGCGACGAGTGCAACTTCTCCACAAAGTACGCCAACCACCTCATCTCACACAAGAAGATCCACGCCGGTAAGTGGCTGGGCTACGGTACTGGAAGTTCTGCACCGCGCCAGGAACGCCAATATTATTGTGCTGAAAAAACTGCGTCCAGTAATTATGGGCTGATGAGTGGCGGGCTTTGATTTGTTGCCTTTGGCGGTTTCTTTGTCTCTGTCTATTGTGATTCCAGCTATCGCCGATATGGTCAGCTTTTTCTACGTGGCAGGCCGATTGACCGCTCTCCCTTGCTCTCTGCAGGGGACCTCCACCACTGTTCGCACGCCGGGTGTAGCTACACCACGCCGAAGCGCTCCCACCTGCGGGAGCACCTGCAGTCGCACGCCAAGCGGCGCAACCACCACTGCCCCCATTGCCAGCGCGCCTTCAACGTCAAAACGCACCTCAGCAGACACATGCGGACACACGACGAGAGCAAGAAGCTGCGATGCTCGATATGCGACTACACAGTGCATCGCAGTGACAGACTGAAGAGCCACATGGCAATGCACATGCGCCAGGTGCCCAAAGGGCGTAAACCGAGGGGGAAGAAGCCCAAGGCCCAGCTGTTGCCGCCGGCGCCCGAGGCCGAGGTGGAGCTGCCGACCGAGGCGCCCCTGGCGGCCGATTGGGCAGTCTTCTGAGACGGGGCTAGCCGGATCGGCAGACGAACAGCCAAAGATGTGAAATGTGATGTTTGTGTGTGTGTGTGTAACTGTGTATGACTGAGCGTGCGGTCGGATTCGTGTGATGCAGTGTGATACGAACCGACATCTGATGGAATGCTGGCGCACTGGACATGCTGATTTACCTCCAAGTAGTGTTTGACGCAAATGAACTGCCGTTTTTGGTTCCTTGTTTTCTTCGTTACTGTTGCACATTTTGTCTTGGTAATTCGTTTTATCAGCAATCGTTTTTGTACATGATGTATTCATTATATTAGCCTTTCTATGGAGAAACTAATGAATGGTCTATCTTTCCTTATTCTGTTTCTTCTGTAAGTGACTGCATAATACCTCATGGTGATTAATTGTAACTTCACAGCTTTTGCTGCTAAACAGCAACGCCTGACAGTTTGGAGGTTCGATGTTGTGTTTGGCGTTTGGTTCACTCGTATGGGCAACTCCAGTCTGTTAGCCTTCAGCTGGCCTGAGTGATTTATGTTGTTTTCTTTTCAGGAAGAGCAATGTTTTGCGCATGTAAGAGTCCTTTGCGAGTATGTTTCGAGCAATTTATTTCAAGAAAGAGTGCATATCGTCAATGAAATGAAATGTGAATGGAAAAGTCTATCGATTTCAGTTTTGTTGTAAGGCAACTTTACGGCAAGCAAGGCAAGTGGTGGTTAAACACTGAGTAATTTGACCCCATTCAGGCCTTTAAGTTTGCAATTCTTGCACCCAGCTACATAAATGTAGCCTTGGAATCTAGTCCATTGGACGAAAAGACGCGCAGAGGGCTCTTTTTTCACTGATCTCGTTCTCTTGGCTTTTTTGTGCGCGCGCTGTCTGTTTTAGTGTGACCTCGGACGTGACGCCACACTAAAGCACTAACGGCCCACCAGCATTCCACTTGGTGAATAGGAAACTCCTATCGGGAGCAGGCCGGGCCGTACTCTATCTGTGATCCAACCGTTCGTATAATATACTTATGAGTATATGCACCTGATTGTTTCCCTTGCTCCTGAGGACTGAGGCAGAGTGTAAAGTTGTATCGCTGTTACCAACTTTCAATGTTGCGCGATCTGTATGTTCCTGAGAACAAAACTTTCGTTAACAAAAGTTCCTGCGTCTAATTGGGCAGTTCCCTTCCCATTGGCCGAATTTAGAGGCGAAACAGGTGCCGCAAAGGCTGTGCCCGGCCACCCATTTATGCTGACCCGCGAGCGTTGTCACCAACACAGTCAAATGAGCTCAGACGGGGAAAAGGGCAAGTAGTTCGTAGTCGTACGACTTGGGGCTCGACTAAATCGCTGTCGCCATTCCGCTGAGGGGGAGGCAGCGGTCGAACGCAATGGCGGATCCAGGGGGAGGGGGGGGGGGGGCATAAGGGGCAAATGCCCCCCCCCCCCAAACCGAGACCGACGTTCTGAATCCGCCAGTGGTCGAACGTGTAACTAAACTGGGGTGGAACCGGAATCCAACTCTAACAAAAGCTACAGCAGAAATGATGGGGAATATAATTACGACTGGCTCCATGTCCACACTAGCGCCGACCCACTAACCCACGTCACATTTGTAAATCGAATGAGTTCACAAACATGTTTGGGCTGAACCGTTGATTCCGCAATACGCATCCCTACATAAGCATTGGCCTTGCATACATAGTATCTAACATGCTAATTGCTGATTGCTTATTGTGCAATAACTATGGGCAGAATAACTATGTAAAACAGCACCACATCACATTTGATTCAGGGTTGAAACACAAGGCTTCAGCTTGTTTACCTAAGCCTGACATGAAATTTCAGGCTTAGGCAAACAAGCCTGAAAGCAAGCAAAACAAACAAACAAACAAACAAACAAACACCGTCCACCGCTCTATTCAAAGAAAAACAATTAAGCAAGCAAAACCACGAACATGGAATACTAGGGCAAGGTGACGGGAAGCCGAGCCTTCAACACAGGGCATATGGAACAAAACAAAGTCCGAACTCCAATGTCGGGGACATTCTTTGACTCCAAACTTACGTGAACGATCACTGAAGCCAGCAAGTAAAAATATAAATCGGCGCTGAAATATTCGCAACAGAAATCAAATGCAAACATGGAAGAAAGAATTATAAATATATATTGTCTGCAAATTAATATCGGTAAACTATCGGCCAGCCTTGATTACGCAGCAGGGAGATATTAGAAAAACAGCTAAAGCTTTAAAAGATATAAATATGACGTCAAAAGATACAAAGCCCGAAATGACATTACCGCCCTCCCATTGGTTTAATCCTCAGCATCTGAGAAGTTGGTTATCATGGTCGACTCGCTTGCCCACGTTACGCTTTTCTATTGGCCACTATCCATGACGTATCTGGACCAAAGATGATACTTCTCTTTAATTACAACTACATCCCAAGTAGTTTGGTGTTTGAGGTGGTCTGAGGAGGATCTCCCGTGATCGCTGTGGTAAATGTGGTTGTATGGATTGTGAGTTATTTGACGAACTTAAGTGTTGAGTACACCATTGTTTTCTCTCAATTGAAGATGGCTGCTGGTTATCATTACATATCATCATAGCCGATTTAATTTCCCATTTGATTTAGCTCATCACAACCAAGGCACTCAGTGATCGTTATGTAAATATTATTGTTTGTGAGAGGCAGCTTAACTGCTTAAGGCCTGTGTTAAGGTATGGTTAGTGTGGTTTTGATTAAGTGTTTGTGACTAATAAGTATTAATGGTCATCTCAAGCTCAGGCACCTGGGCCTCTGCAGATCTGAATCTCCTTGAGTGTTTGACTGATAATGGGACAGATAATGTGATGACTGACAGGCATGGTGTGAAATTTTTACTAACATCCCTTAAAAAGCTGATTGGGTGTGATTTTTTTTACCAAGCTCCATATCCTCTTCGTATCAAGTGCTAATTGGAACTCAACCATGTTCCGAGGGTTATGTTATGGGGGCCAGTTGACTCGGAGGCCCGCCTAGGGATTTAATCCTGTGTCACTGGCACAGAAGACAGGAATCCTCCCCCTGTGCCATATTGCTCCCCAATTTTGCTCCCTTAAAAAGTTGATCAGGACCAGCCTGCACTGATTGGTCTACCATTCATGCCCTCATTTTGTTATTACAATGTGATGATCATTGGCATCTAGTTATTGTTACAAAAGTATTGCTTCTTATTCTTGGCTTTCAACAAACTCTGAACTTCACTCCTGAAACACAACACTGATTTGCTATCCTATATGTGAGAACAGAGGCAGGCAAAACAATTATTTAAAAAACAGTGTGGTGCTATAATGCCTTACCACTAGACCTATTAGAAGCCTCCTTGGCATCTTTTAAGTGTCTCTTTTATATTGGGCACACTCCTGTTCAATTCTTTCTGTATAGTCAACCAAAGGTTTTTCTTTGTTGACAAAATTAAATCATTGTATTTTAAGGTGTGGGTTCAGATGATGGGGCAGATCAACCCACAAACACAACACATTGCATGCCAGGCTCCCAGTGCAGACCACCATATGCCTAGTTGAATCTATTTATGTCATGGTTTGATCCAATTTGACATGCATAATTTCAGTTTTGCATGGCAGCACAGTAAATGGGCTTAGATCTCTAGAAATTAATCCTTGAAAGCATGACTCAGTTACCTATCTATAGATAACAGTATTTATTTCACATTTATTTCAGGATCCCATATTATTTTCCACTACATCACATATTTGTATCTCAGTGAAAGAAGATCCCAGCTCACATCACTATGCCCCATAAGATGACCATATATGATCCCAGCTCACAGTGCAACACCTATCCTAGAATGAAGATGATTAGATCAGATCTCAGTCAGGCACCAGATGCAGTCAGATGCAAGCAATACATATGATTAGATGGGTAATGGGTTAGCAGGCATGTGTGATGCACACTTGGATATCAGTTGTCCAAAATGATGGTGAACTTTTCCAGGTTGGAACTGAATCATAGGGATCTGTGATCTATCTAACTAGTTTCCTGTCATTAGCATGCACTCTGTTGGGTTGTTTTAACATCCACCTATGTTTTTTATATAGCACAAAAATGCTGGCACACAATATCACTATTTTTAGTGCAACTTATCTCGCATCCTTTCCGCACCTTTTCTGAAAATTTTGACCCCAGTTTATGACAGGTCAGGTCACCAGGTAAGGTCAAGTGATCCCACCACCACCTCCCAAAAGTTTTTGGTCATGCCTCTGCCACAGTGTTTGATGGAAATGTATGAAACTTACAGAATTATATGAGGGCATCAGTACCCACAAATAGCTTAGCTTGGATTTTTTATATTGACAACTTCATGCTAGGCAAATTTTGTTACCTGCCCATTATATAAGCCAATGGGGAAAATTCAAAACTTGTTTTGATCAGTCCAATTTATTCAAAATAATGTCAACATAGGCCATTCTTCATGATCCAAGTGCAAGTTTTGATTAGTGACCCCTGTTGATGTCCCCTAAGGTCACTAAAACTTTTTGCCAATATCTTTTGATTTGTATATTTTTGTTTCTGTAGTAAAGAGATAGAAATATATGGAAGGCACCAATGTGTTTGTCTTGTGAAGGCATATCAACTGATATGCAACATGATGTTCTGGGTAAAAATGTGACCTTGACCTGAGGTTAAATTTTTAAGTTGACTTTGTGAGGTCATCATTTAATGTTTTGAAGTGCCTTGACAACAGAAACACAATGGAGCCAAAATTGTTGTCCTAGGTTTATTAGGTTTTTTTTTAATCAAAAACAAATATTCAGTCTTTGGTGACCTTCGAGCCTAAACTGTCGGCCTGAGCTCAGATCTGAGGGTTAAAACGTTGGTCGGATTTTTCAATAAATTTTGAGTGTTTTTTTCAGTTTTTTCCTAGCTGGTATAGTTTTCAAGGTAATTTGCTTTTTTTTCGTGAGAATTGTCTTTATGTTGGAAAATTCAGCTTTTGTTGATCTCTGGAGATCTCAATATTGACCAGATTAAAAAATGAGTAAAGTAGTTTCAAAATGACTAAGTGCTTGAGACTCCGAGGCTCAGCTGACATCAATGTTATTAATTCAGGACTCTTGGAGCGCTCGGGACCGGCTTAACCCGTTTCCGGGCCCAAACTTGTGGGCTGGCGTGCGTGCGTGCGTTTCTGAAGCGGAAATATCGCTTAAAGTCGACACGATATACTGCAATGATCAAAAATGCAATTTCCGTTGCATTCTTAGGGGGTTCGCATTTGATGAAAGTGTAATTACTGAATGGGGTTTACATGAATTTTCACATACACCGAGCTGACACTTATGTTCTGTTTCAGGGCTGGCTTAGGCCCATGGATTCAGTGTCTAAAAGCAGTTCGTCATCTTCGTTACACCTGTCAAGAGGTGAGCCCCGGCCATTTTACAACATCCGTGTGCTTTTTGCTCGTGTGCCACCGACTGGTAGATGTCTTAGTAGTAGCTGTGTAGAATCGATGTCGGATTGTTTGCTTTGCCTTCTCCCTGTGCTACTGATCCCCGCCGCGATGCTTACCGCTGCTGTATTGATTCGTACACCCCTAATAGCCCATTAGGGCAAAGTCGTGGGTAAGAGCGGGCAGTTGTACGCCGGTGATCCGATGCTGGCGCTATATTTGCCTCGGACAAGGCTGCTGAGTTCGGTCGGGCAGTCCCAATATATGGCGGAAGCTGGCCGATCGGCGAGCGATAGCCGGTCGTGCTCGGAAATCCTACGGCCGTTCCGCGCCCCATCACTGTGATAAAGTGGCCGAACGAACCACACTGTGGAATTCTAACGTAACCTTTTTCTGAAATGGGCTCTTAGCGGCCAGAGATACATCTTCTGTGATGTATTAGTAATGTAACTGAGAGAGCGGAGAGTGCGGGTGGACATCTTCTCAGACGAGATCGTTTGCATGAAGCGACGTCTCGAAATGAATAATGGCTATCTAATGTTTCTGGCCGCAGTCGGACGCAATAAAGATTTCAGTATCATCGTTTACCGTGAACTGCAATCTCATCCAAATCAAATATGACGCTGCTGTTTATCAGTGCATAACTGATGCATCTCCTGGCCAGCCTCGGCCGTGGGCGGAACGGCGGGGCCCTCACTCCGTCCTCGCTGCCCTCACTCGCGCCGCGGCCGCTGGCGTTTGCTTTTTCCGGTCCAGTTGTTTACGTTTGTAGATGTTGGCTGGCTGCCGCCGAGGCTGCAGTGAATGCTGATGTGCTCCCTTTGTTCGGCGCCCTGCACCGCTTCATGCCCTGACACCGCAGGCACCGGATTAACAGCGTGGTGAGGTCGCGCGGGCCCCGGCCGGCCCGGACCGGTCGCAGCCCCTGGGCCGCTCGATCGGGCCCCGGGCTGGGCCGGCCGCTGTCGACGAACACACTCCGGAACAGGAGGCTATTTCGGCTCCGACGCGACGCGCCGACGGCCGCCGCCTGTTGAACGGCCGGAAGCGGGGCCCCGCCTCCTCCCCACGTCACTGGGGCACGCGTCATGAAACTGGGGACACTTCGGCTACGAAACTTTGCGTTACAGGAGAACGTGGTTTTGATACAGGGCTTCAGGAAGGTATCCGATATGTTAAATGCGCTGGACTTGGGGAGTTCGGCCGATTCATTTTGTTTTCATATTGTGGTGTTGCTCGTGGTGTGGGCGTGGTTTGATTGTGTGCGGTGGGACGGACCCTGGTGTACTTTATATGCAGATGACGTGTCGTTTCGTCCGCGGCATGTCTGCCAAGAGTGGATTCTCGACCGACCTACCTAGCACGGTCGCTGCCACTGAGGCGTCTTATCGGCCGTTGCTTGGAGTGACATTGGACGTGGACAATAGCCATTTGTCTGATGCAACTGAAGGGTTCATGGCCATTCACTGAAGTCTATGATTGCTTCAGGTAGTATCGAATGCTAACAATACAGTGTTAACCTATACGAAACCGCAGATTGATGTAAGACATATCGCAAGAAGTGTAGTTAGCACTTCTTGCGTTAAAACATCAACCGAGATAGGCCGCGTGCCAGAGCCGAAAATAGCCGGCACATCCGACGACTGTCGCCTTGCTTCTCGATTTAGCCCGCGCCTGAGCCGGCTCTGGCCGCCGTTGTTTTGCTGACCGCACACCGAATCGGTATCGACTAGGCGATCGGCGGCAGCGGCGGACCGGTGCCACGGCTCCTGTATCACGTGCTGGACGACCGGCCGGCGGGCCAGTCGTCCGGCCGACCACCAGACGTGCCCGCCTCCGGCTATCGATGGGTGCTGGACAGATACCGGACCTCGGTGAAACCAGCAGGGCCGGTGGCGTGGCGGCGGAACGGACGGCGAAGTGGCCGCCGCCACGCCAGTATATGCACGGTGTATGTCGGTGAAGACCTGCCACCGGCCGTCATTACGGTGCTCGGTGTATCGATTGTGTGCATACATCTGTCTGGGAATGTGCCGCCGGGTCGGCCGGGAAAGTCCGTCATGAGAGCCTGTCAGCGTCGGTGTTCGCCGCCAGTCGCTGTGCGCTCGTAAAGCTGGCTGTTGACGTCCTGCCAGCGAAAGCAATTACGGGGTGATGGAGTCTCCTGGGTTTGACGTTCGACTTTCGGCTAGTGTGTTGGCTTGGTCGTCGGCACTGCTGGCCTGTGTCGGTCGTGCCCCGTGACCCCACAGCGGGATTCTCGCCAGTGCTCGGTCGTCCGATCTCCGTCCCAAAACGAACCTCTACTGGCCCCGAGCGCTCAAAGATAGCATAGGAGATCTGAGCGTACCGGGCCAGCAGAGGCGCGTTTTGGGACGGAGACCGGACGGCGGGGCGCTAATGCCGCGCTAGAGAGAACCAAGGCTACCTGACGCCTGCTACAGCCCTGCCTGTGCTGGGTGAGCGGCCGTGTCGAGGACAGCCGGGGCCCCCGCGGTCCGTATCCGTGCAGTGTCGAGGACAGCCGGGACCCCCGCGGTCCGTGGTCTGTGCAGTGTCGAGGACAGCCGGGGCCACCGCGGTTCGTGGTCCGTACAGTGTCGAGGACAGCCGGGGCCCCCGCGGTCCGTATCCGTGCAGTGCCGAGGACAGCCGGGGCCACCGCGGTCCGTATCCGTGCAGTGCCGAGGACAGCCGGGGTCCCCGCGGTCCGTATCCGTGCAGTGCCGAGGACAGCCGGGGTCCCCGCGGTCCGTGGTCTGTGCAGTGTCAACACCACAGGCTGCAGAGGGACGAAGAGGCACCACGGGGCCGCGCCGGGCCGCCATAATGTATACGGCAGCCGCACTCGGAGCGTGCCGTGCGGTGGCCGACTTTAATCCCTGCTGGCTGCCGTCAGCTGACAGCAGCCGCTGTTTGGGCAACTTTGGCCAGGAAATTGGACACGGCATTTGCATTTTGCGGTGGTTGCGGCTGTTCTTTGCGTACCGGCGCGACTCCTCCCCTCGCCCCGGTCTCCGCTGACTGAGCAGAACTTGGCGAAAGGGCTGTGGTAGATGAGAATTACGGGAATTGCTCGCTCACTGAAATGTGCTACGATGGAGCGGGTAACCATTAGTTAAATTTCCCTTCCGAAAATCCGACACAGGAAACTGCATCTGCTGCGCTTCACAGCGTCTATATCCCGAACGAAAGATACACGACCTCTGTTTTGAGGCGCGCTGTGGAAATGATTGAGAGGATTTATGGTCTGACAGGCAACGTAATGCTGGCACGCAATGGATAAAGAATGAAGGATGACTGAGATAGATTTGGAAAATAATTTAACATATTTCGTTTATTTGAAATGGCTTGCTGTGATAGCGAGGCTATATATCTACAATGTTTGTGATAATACGTCAACACCCTTGGCTGCTTTCCATGGATATATCCTTACTTCGGAAATGCTTGGAAGTAGGAAGCTCCTACAAAGTTTGTATTCATTTCCCAATAACAGCCCGCCCTAGTTCTTCTTTGGCAGACATATCATTTCCTCACAATTAATCCTGCAATATTTTATCCAGGCTCCTCTCTGGCATTCGTTGCCATAGCAACGGGACGAGCCCCGTGGTCGCCGGACCAGATTATTGCTCACACGTCGAAAAACGACGGCCGTTGAAAGTGCATCATGCCATGGAATCTCCTAACACTCTCAGGTACAATTTCCCTGAGGATATTGGTACCGCATGGGTAGAGCCAACACCTATATATTCACCAACACCAACGCCTATTCGTTACTTCGTGTTCGACGGAAACAAATTGCACGTACAAATGAAGTTGCATAACGGTTACCAAGCAAACCACACCACCCTGCGTGAATTTTGTTCTACATTTGTGTCCACCAAACAAAAATGCTGCCTATCCGTATTTGCCGACTTTATCCAGGTGGCGAAGTCATAAGTGTGATTTAAAAATGTGTCGGTTTGCGGGTGAAACCATTGGACTTCAGATTTTTTGTCGGTCTTCATACATGGCGTGGGCCGATTTTTTTCACTCTAAGTTTTTATTGATTGTGTAATATGATACGATATTTTATGTTATTGTATAATTTGTCCTGGATTGCTCGAATCTGGTCAACAAGGGTAGGATAAGCACGGTTGTGGTGGTCAGGAGCCCGAGAAGTCGTCGATCTCCCTTGGGGTTTGAACAATTGCGGATTAGCGTTGTAATGTCAGCGTTCAGCACATCACCCGCAACATGCTGACCTGAGTGTTGCAACAACCATAGACGCAACACTGATAGCTGTTTTGCTGTCTCAATGGCCAGCCCGATTGTCCCCTAAAACGAGCGTGCAACACTGACAGATGGACTCTGTGTGACTGAGGCCGTCGCGGCGCTCCAAAGCTCAAATCATCATTACCATCGTCATGCTCCGACAGGCTGAGCTACGACAGGCTGAACCCTCCGGTCCGGTCAGTATACATGGCGTCCATTACAGATCTCTGGCCTGCAGCCATTGTGGAGTGTACCCAGACAAATGGTGGTGATCTGTCCCTGGCGGCCGCGGCGGCGCAGTTACTGCAGCTGGTCGCGCCCCGAACATGGGTTGGCACTTACCGACGGCAGGGCGCAGCGATCTGGGGCAGGCCCGCTGCTGGTATAACTGTACAGTGTACAGTACACAGATACACACAGACATACATGAACAGGGGCAGGACTTTCACTGGATCGCCCACCATGGGGTCTGCACGGCACATGAGTCAAATATCATGGATTTATCGTGTCATTATCTATAATTTGCTTGTGGTGTACCCGATAGGGTATGTCGGCATGATGAATTGCATTGGGCGGAACAAAGCGGCGCCTTTAGTGGTCGCTTATGTATGATTTTAATATATTGTTGCAATGAAACTTTTGGCAATTTTCCCCATATACAATCTTCATGGAAGCTATTGAGATTATGCTCTTGAGTTTTGACTCCCGAAGCTTATGCAGAAGGAAGCGTTCACGTCCAATTTATTTGCTCTAGAAGTCTGTTGCTCTGGCTTGGGCGCGACTCGTAGTTTTGCATGATACAATCGGTGATCTTGGCTGTTCTGACTGCGCGGTTACGAGCAGTCATGAAAGCCACCTTACGCAGTACTCTGCACACTGTACAGTGCACAGTGAGCTGCCAGTGCTGCTGGCGTTGTTTGTAGGAGTGACTGTTTGCGCAAATAGTCTGCGTTTATTGTTCCGCCCTGTTGCCGGACGGTCGATCAACACCGTTGCACGTTGATTTATGTATGTCAACAACCTGTGACAAGTGGTTGTCATTTCAAATGCATTGTTGTTCATGTACCCTGCGGTTGGCTGAGGTTCAGAGGCCAGCGGCGGTCGGCAGCAGGGGATAAACGAAGTATTCTTCACTTAACCCGCGCCGTGCCGGGGGTGGGGGTATTTAGACACCCCCCCCCCCTAAGGTTGTTCGATGATAGTGAAAAAACGGCGGCGCGTTTTTTGCACACGTGTTTGAGCATGTATTACGCACATCTGATCTCATCTGATCTGATGGCTCGCCACTGAATTGGAAGGATCTATTTTTCCCCTTTGGCTCATAATGGGGAGGTCACGAAATTGACCTGACCTCAGGTCACCGATTTACAAAAAAAATAAACAAGTACGCCAAAAACATAAATATTTATTTAATCCATTGACAGCGATGTTGCCACCGGTTTTCGGTTGGAAGGGCAACTTTTCAGAAAAGTGCTCTTGGCCAAGGGGGGCGGCTCAATAGTTAGCCTCTCCTTGTTTTTTTTTCTCACGGAGGTGCCGCGTCTTATTTTACTGTGCCAGGAGCGTCGGCGCGGGTGTGGGATGCAGTATGGAATATTTAAAGTCAATGCTTCCCACGCAATGTCTATGGCCGGGAAGGGCCTTAGGAAGGCAGTGTGTGTGTGGTGGGGGGGGTGGCGCTGCCTCTCTTGCCTCCTTTTGGCGCCGCCACTGTCCATTGATCTGCAACCTGAAGCTATGAATATTAAAACGTGACGCAGTAGCCAGGCTCCATCCAACGTAGCTGACTCATTAACCTGCGCCGCGCCGGGGGTGTGTTTAGACCCCCCCCCCCCCAAGGTTA
>JARFNZ010170346.1:0-16619 GCA_031763405.1 Balanus nubilus
GATTTCTTAGGACTGGATTTCTTAGGACTGGATTTCTTAGGACTGGATTTCTTAGGACTGGATTTCTTAGGACTGGACTTTTTAGGACTAGATTTCTTGGTACTGGACTTCATGGGACTGGATTTCCTGGGACTGGCTTTGTTTGGGCTGGATTTCTTTGGGCTGGATTTATTTGGGCTGGATTTCCTTGGGCTAGATTTATTTGCACTGGATCTATTTGGGCTGACTCTCTTTGGGCTGGATTTCTTTGGACTAGACTTATCGCCTTTGGGTTTCTTGGGACTAGTTTTCTTGGAATCAGATTTCTTGAGACTGGATTTCTTCAAACTGGATTTCTTTGGATCAGACTTATTTGGTGTAGCTTTCTTTGGGCTGGATGTCTTCGGCTTATCCTTCCTTGAAATGAAGCTACTTTCAGATCGTTTTTCACTAGATTTGACTGAGCTAGATTTGTTCTGGTTGGGTTTGACGATATCCGGCGTTTCCTTTTGCTGCTGCTGCCCCTCATCCTCTTCCTCCTCATCTTCCTCCTCCCCCTCTTCCTTCTCCTCCTCGCCATCATCGTCCTCAGGCCGTTGCTCCCTGCTGACCGCCGGATGGAGCCGCCGCGCCGACGCTCGGTCGGCCGACCCTGTGGTGGCTGAGGGGCGCCTGGAGACCCGCACGGTCAGCCTGGAGCCGCTGACCGGGGCCGTAGGACCACCGGTAAGACGACCTCCCTCCTCTCCGCCGCCATCCATTCCATCGTCGCCGCCATCGCCGCCATCGTCAACATCGTCGCCACTCTCGCCATTCGTGCTTCCCATCGCCGCTGTGGTAGCCAGGGAGGCAGAGTCGCCCGCCGTCTCAGAGACATCGTCACTGGACGGCTCCCCGCTGACGGCTGAGGAGCTGGACAGCCCGATGGACGACACTGACGAGTTGTCCAGCGCATCGTCTTCCGACTCGCCAGAGGCCCAGGACGGCGACAGCAGCACCTTAAAATCGTCCTCATCAAGATCTTCGGCGAGCGAGCCCAGAACTTCATCTCCCTCTTGCATCAACGCTTCATAGTCCTGAGAGAAATTACAATGCAATTACTAAAGCCAATGCTAAAAATTGCTCCACCTTATGATTTGAAGACGTATAACAATACGGTGCCATTGTGCACGCATGACGCAAGGTTCGCTCCTTGCCGAAGACGTCAGTAGCACTGAACGTTTTCCTTGCGGAATGTTGTGCCCTGAATGTTGTTTGCACGTTTGGAACTATTGCCCATGACACTATTTCTACATATGTTTAGGTAAATACTGAGTGCACGGTTACTTGTTTATTTAGCCAAATGATTTTTATCACTAAGGGTTTTTTTAATTGCCAAGTCACTTTGGTAATACCCCTCTCCCCCTGCAATGGCCAGATCGCTGTTCTCAGGATCAAGTTCCGCGGTACATCATAATTTCAGGTGCCTACCACTAGTGCCATCTAAGGACATGGATTTTTGTAGGCGTCTACACGATTCATCGTGACCTACCTAAATCCGATGGTTTCCAGTGCACGATAATGTTCTGAGATAACACAAAGACGATAATTAATTAGCATTAACTGGTTTGAGTGTTGTTTTTTTGCAACGACAAACAGTAACACATTCCTCCTTTTTATTCCTCAACAACTTGTTTTAATTTAGCAAGTGATGTGTCTACCAAATAATAGAGAAAAACACATGGTATACAATAAATGAGGAACACGACTGTCGCATGGAAAGACACGTGGATAAGGTGGCTGTCAGCAACACAGGATAGCATAGGCTGGGACATAAGTTATATGATTATTAACCCGCCATTGACTGGGGGGAGCATTAAGTGTCCCCTGTCGAATATTTAGGATAACTCAAAAATGGGTGGGGCTAATGGCGCTCAACTAGGCATGCCTTCTTGTACATCAATTTGACATATTCTGGAAAAAATAAAGCAACTTCGTCGAAATGTTTATGAGATATATCGATTTTTGTGATGTCACTACATTCCAATTTTTGCCGGGAAGTGTTAATTGTTTGAAAATTCGCCAAAAATCCAGTTCAAAGCTAAATCCAAACGAAAAAAACATCAAACAACGAGTTCTATAAAATACCCATCTCGGACTTCAATTTTTTATTTTCACTATCCAAATTTTAAAAATGTATTCTTTTAATATTTTTTTTCTCAAATGCTTACAAAATAAAACATCTGGAAGATAATCAAAAACGGCATATATGTAAAAGAACTGGGTATGAAACATCTCCGAACCAAATTTAAAAGCCATATATTTATTTTTGACGGAGTAATTACTTTATGTTGGTAAACTGATAATGTCAGTTTTTTACTTACGATTTTTGGACTTTCTACACCACTTACGGAAAAAAATGACCACTGGATTTTCTCTGAGAAAATAATGATTCCGAAACATGTGTCTTATTAAATAATACTTATGTCAAAATTAGACCTTATTTGACCTGACATTGACCTGTCCTTGTTACAGCCTTCACTTAATTGACTTCAGATGACAAGACAAACGTCACCATCGAAGAATTCTACGTCTAAAATAAGCCATAAAACATGTGTCACATGACCCATGTATTGTTTTTGGGTATATTGACCTTTTGTGACCTAACCTTGAACTTGGCCCGTACTTAGTATGAGGACTATACTCATATAGTACCTTTACCTAATATGTGAGAGTACTTCGGTGCATTTTGGACCCAGAGCTGCGCATTGTGCGGTCTCCAAGGGCCGCAACGCGAAAACAACCGATTTTGACCTTTGACCTGACCTTGACCTGACACTTGACCGCACTTTCAAAACTTGGAGTGAGTTTAAGGTGCGTCTCGTATATAGCTTTCGAATGCTGCCTCGTGCGTCTCGCTGCGATCATTGGTTCCGGAGATATTCCGGGGGGGGGGGCACTTCTTGCACCCCAAGACAATGGTGTTCGACTGAGACCCCAGTCAATGGCGGTTTAGCTCACCCATTTGTTACACATTGCAGACCATGACAGCTACAGTTGAGTTCAACGTCCATACTTACGTCGGGTCTGGGAGGCTGTGAGGTGTTGAACAGGAATCCGGGAGCCGACAGCAGCGGATTGCCCCATCGGTAGGCTGTGTCGATAGAGGTCTGCATGTATCTGGTCAGAATCAGAATCAATATCTGTGAACAGAATGGAATAAACATCGACTGGAAGCTAGTGGAGCTGGGTCATTTTCAAATAACGCGCAACGGTCGCTAGGAAATGCTTTGGAGGCACGTTCTTTCGTCTGTTTATAGTGTTGTCGAAGCATTTATGCTTCTTCTATTTGATTATATCCGCTTACATTGCTGACCACTTTGCGTCGTTAGAAAATATTTCCAGTGATATGCAATGCAGTGCATCAGTCAGATTGCTATTTTATATGAAAACAATAATATAAAAAAAGAATAAGTCCCGCACTCAGAACTCAATCACTTCTAAACTAAACTCAACGACGTCGAAGCCACCTCCTACCTGGGCAACGAGGACGAAGATGAAGAGGAATGCTGCGGCTCTCATGGCGAGCTGGGCCATACGTCCGATGGGCTCGGCGCAGCCCAGCTGATTGAAGGAGCGCCAGCGGAGCAGGTCCAGGGTGCTGTCCTCGTCCCTCCCGTCAAGCCGCAACACTGCGCAGGCAGGCACGACGAGGGGGATAGAGGGTGAGAGGGATGGTCCCGAATGATTTGAAGGATGTTTGTATGTTACGGAGAAAAAACTAATTCATTATTTAATTAGATCGAGAGATGAAACCAGACTAGATCAAACGTTAGACATTCAATATCTTGAGAGAAAAACATGGACGGACAGGATGCAAACCACATGAGGGACAAAACATCTATTCCAGCGCCATACGTTGGTCAAGATTGTCGCTCTCCGCCGTCGAAATGTTGTCGTACGACCAGACCATCCGTCCCTTCCAGGGCGGCTTCCCGAGCCGCTGGAACAGCTCTTTTGGGAAGCTCTGGACCCGCACTCCCTGGGCCTGGAATAGGGCCCTGGCCGTCTCGGTCCTCTCATCCGCCTTGGGCTGGTTGGAGCGCTGGTTGGAAGGCGGCGCCGGAGGCATCATATCTCTGTGGCCGGTGGCCTCCCTCAGGAAGGTGTCGAAGGTGTGGCGCTGGCTCTGGAGGATAGCCTGACCACGCCGCACCATGTCCTGCGGAGGTCTGGGGATGAACGGTGACGCAGTTAGGACCTTGGCGTGCCCGTCCGCGGGGATGGTACGTGGAAAAACTGGCATCGGTAAAAATAACTGTTTGGGGATTGGGGAGGAACTCACTCTGGTACCGATTAGTTAGATATAGCGCAGGAAGATACAAACTAGATGGAACAAGCAATGCACAATTGTGGTGAAATACTTATGGATTACGTTTCTCTGGTATGCAAGGTGGCACTGGCTGGAAATAAACATTTTAAGTATTCTATTGCTTACTTCTTTAATGCTTTCTTCACTCTTTTGTAGACGGCGGCATATTTGTCATACTCTGAAAGGTAGTCAATTGAGTATATGTTGGACTTCTTAATCCATTCCTCATTTTTCTTAGGGTTAAAGAACATCGCCACCGACTCGCATGGTGCGCCTGAAATAAAAGGAACACATGTTTTGTAATGGCGGCATTACAATCGGTCATGAAGTGAGTTACGATTTGCACTGCCCCTATGCTTGCGTAGGTCGATACATTTCTCACTGCAGCCTCGTCGGGGCAACACCTTTAGATAACTTCTTCCCACGGTGAGAGACGGGGAAGCGTGGGCTGCGGTGAGTAGTACCTCCTTGTGAGTGTGCGTGGGGGGGGGGGGGGGGGTCGGAACGTGACGGGGTTGAGAGTGCAGGACATGGTACCCATGTGAAGAACTCCAATATAGTTTGCAGAGAACAACACATTTCCCTGTGACGCGAGGAATGCCGGACTGACCCACGGTGAATGCTAAACGAACGAAATCGGATCGTTAGTCCAACAAACTCAGGTGGCAGGCGGTGTTATGTTAACGTAAGTGGGTTCACAGAAGATGGAGCGTCGGGGGCCGGCAGACATGCCCGACGGCTCGCGCGAGTGTATATTATATATTAACATGACTGTAAGGCATGTTGAGGGGAATTTAAGCGTTCAGCGTGTAGCTTGTTATCCAATATCCACCCTTACGAGTTTTCACGTGCGATTTGTATCAACATATTTATATTTAAAGGATTGTATACCATTGAAGATGTTCATGAGGTAGTCAAATTGATAACTTGCAGAAGCTATAGTTACCGATGAAATCCTGTCGGCAGCAGCTAAACGGCGCCCAGCGAGGAAGGAACTCTCCGTTTGACTCCATAAAATGACTGAAAATGAAAGACACCAATCGCAATTAAATAGTGTAAGACGAGCGAAAATAGACTGTCGTTATAAGAAACGATGAGCACTAGCCCCCACACTTCTCTTGTAATTGAACACGAGTAATTTAATATGTTCCTATGTATGACTGCTATAGTCAAACGTGCAGCTACCACGGATCATTTCGTCTACCATCGATTGAGTCGGTATAGAGTTGGGCAGCCTTATGGCTTCGAGGTATATATCTAGAAGGCTGGGAGCCTGTTGGCCCAGCACTCGCCTGTTGGCCAGTCGATTGATTGGTGCAGCGTTGCTGGTGTCCACCCAGCTGACTTTGTACCAGTCCGAGACAGCTGTGGCGCCACAGCACTGATTCTCTATCTGCAGACGGTTTATGTATTCCCGCATCGGGATGTCGATCTACCGTACAGCATGATGGCAGCGGGTCAACGTCAATAGCCCTCTAACTCCAAACTTGAGATCCAAATTGATCTCCGGTCGATGAGTAACCCTCTTAACAACAACATTTGTATATGGTTCCTGGGCAAATACATGTTGGGACTACGGACATGAGTCCACACGAAAAGAATAAGTGTAATTGGCATACGCTAATTCTACGTTGAATATTGATCAACTATCATGTTGTATTTCTCACTTACTTTGTATTTCTTCATGGCTTGTCTGAATCCGAGCGCGATGCCACGCACCACCATGCTCTGATGTGCGGTCAGTACGATGATGGCGGCCACGGTGAGTGGCACCAAGGCGCAGCCGGCCAGCAGCCAGTAGAACAGGACAGAGTGGAACCTCTCCCTGCCAGCAGACGGGAACCCAGGCGATTGGCACAAGTACCCAGCAGCACATCATCATTACAGGTGCGTGAGTGAAGCAGTGTGAGACTCCGGACTTCAGTATAATCTGTTTACAATAGGGTGGGTAAAAGAGTGCAACAAGGGTTGACGTTTACAAACGATGATCTCGGTGTTTGAATAGTCATTACCTACTTACCTAGTTTCGTAGAAAGCGCTGTCGTAGCATATTTTTGCGCCGACGAGATGAAACAGAAGAAACAGCAGCGACAGGCACAAAAGAAGTTTGAACAGCGAGCTGGTGTTGTAGAATACGAGGAAATTGCCATATGAAGACGCTTCCTGCTTCACGAAAAGTCCCATTGCGCCTGTAGCATGGCATACAACCATGATGCTAATGTTTATAAAAAATAGAACAACACCTAGGTGAGACCGGCAGTCCTCCGAAATCTGTATTCGAAAGTATTGCATATTTGTCTTCACTGACGGTTAACGCATTTGGTTAACTGACGTAGGAAACCAGGAACAAATGTTTCCTCACAACATTTATCTTCGTCATTTTCATATTCATATTCATTATCTTCATCTTCATAATATTTTGCTTCAAAATAACACACAATTAAGACATATATACAGAATACTTCTAGCAGTTACCCTACGTCACTTGTACGTCACTGCATTCACTGAAATGAACCTTGAACTTGACATTGAACAATATTAAACAATGAATTAAACATTGCATACCGCAAACAATTGCTCATGTGCCTAACCACGTGCTTCACGTGCGTCGCATTATTTCATTATCAACATAGTCCGTGCACATTTTCCCAGAGGTCCTCTGCAATCTGCATGCCTGCATCTGTATCAGTATCATCCATGATAATTATCCAATAATTGTTATACTTAGTCCGCTCATGTAGTTGAGTAACCGCATTGTATCGGCTGTTCTAAGACGCAAACAGGTTTGATATTGTTATATTTATTTAGTGGCTCTCGGCGTCAAGTATATAGTACTCTTCTCAAGACTGAATAACTATAGCCTGTTTATTTTGAAAAGGCAAACGGTCCAAAGTGTAGGTATTTTCAAATTTGCCACGTGCTTGTAATGTAAATTTTCCAATTAAGTAATATCTGCGAAGTAAAATTTCACTAATCTAACATTGGAGCTTTCGGAGATTCTCTGTGGAGCTGTGGAGAGCACTTTTGACAGTTTACCTTTTAAAAATAAACGGGCTACAATTCTACCACCCCATTTTACAGGCCTTAGTTCTCGTCTTTAAGCAATGCGGTGCAGCATAACTTCAGGCGTTTACTGCTACTGCCATATAGGGAAAGGAATGTGAAGTTACATAAGTGCTGTTGGCTGTTGCTCCCGGTTCAGGACAATACACTGTTTTCCATTAACTACTATAGCAGCATAAGTTTGTTCCTGAATTCGTTCATAATATACATCACGTCTCATAACGACATTACATTAATGTTGTATACATTATTGTTTCATTATAGCGACATTACTGTAGCTGTCGTGTTCGTGATGCGTACCTATCTTTTATTTCTGACTCCGCCTATCAGTAGTTTGTCCGTCGCTGTACCTGTTGTCGATATACATGAATAACTTAAACGAAATAAAACATGTGAATGAAAAATAGGGTCACGTATATTCAGTATAGATACGACATATAACACATGTTCTGACATGGCTGTGTGTCCACACTTGTGACACACATAAGCTCAGCCTTTGCTTGCGTCTGGCAGCATTCCAATTGCAGGACATTGCGACAGCACCGGACAACAAGCAAAAGTGAGCTATATTAGCACCGTATAGAGATCAGTGCAGAAACACTGTCATCGCATAACGACACAAAAACAAGCGGCAAGCATGCATGGAAACGTCGGTGATCGTGCTTGCAGATAGATTAAAAACTAGCCCCTGAGGTAGCATGGCTTCAGTTCGGAGCGGGCCTGTCACATGAAGAGGCAGGCATTGAGGTCGTTTATAGTAGGCTGCAGTCACATCCTTGGAGACAAAGAACGACCAAGAAGCTGTGGTATGGCGCAAACTTGGTTTCAGGCCCGACGTTAGACTATCGCCGAGGAGCTTGGAAGAGTCTGCATTGTACAAGTGTACAGACTGATCACCTTCAAACCGTTCGCAAGGCTTTGTCGGGTCAATGTATATAAAGGGCATTGTCTTAGTCACCACTAGCCAGCAGCCAACACTTCAGCGATAGTCAAACTGTGGATGTATGGTTGATAAATGTATGCAACGCCGAATCGTAAAGTTGACTCAGGCGTTCATATTCCACTTTATGCAGCGAGGATAAGATACTACATTGAATATGTTTGGAACAAAATTGGTCTGTGTGGCTAATTCAAGCTTGACAAAGCAACACTATATAATACAGACAATGATTTCGGTATGTACTGCATGCACGTACTAGTACATGCTCTTTCTGTGTGCATTGTGCGGTGCTTTTGTGCATTTAACATTAAATACAAACGCACTTTATGTGTGCATATCCATCAAACATTTAGCATGGTTAAAGCGTCATACAATGCATACCACATATTACATCAGAGCCAAAGCTTGACGCCTACATTCAGGATACACCGCACTGTATCGGTAAAAGCTGTTGTCCTGAGCATGTCTGTTCGCAAAAGGCAAAAATAGTCCCGTTATGGTATTGCGATGGAACTGATAAATGTACCCTGTTGCCTGAATTCAGGTGACTGGGGCAATACTGATGTTTAGCTGCTATGGAACAGCTACTTCAAACATTGGCGAGGTTACTTTGTGTTTGTGGTTAGGTTGGCGGGAATAAACTGCTGCCACGATCTACGCCTGTCCTAATCTGATTGGTCATGGCCCGTGGGAGACTGTACTCCTTGATCACTTGACCATACTCGCTCGCAAACAATACGGAGTTGAAATTGCAGAGAGCATCGGCTTTCTCAGTCGCAGCAGCGGAATTGCGGCAGAGTATACAGACCTGGGGATGACCAACAGTTCACAACGTACCGGATTTAGCGATCAGCACACAGCATAGCGCCTCGTTCACTCTTCCTGACGCCAGCAGAGACTCTATGAGTCATCGTTCGCTCTCGAGGGTGTTTAAGATAACCAGCCGCACCAGGCGGAGACTCAGCGAAACAGTGACCAGCACAACACCAGCGCCAACTGATGATATATGACAGGCCCAGCCAGTGGCTTCTGGTGGTCTAGGGTAGTACCTTCCGTGACACAACAAGGGACTCTCATCATGACCGTTGATGCCGATGGTATCGTTGCATTGCTGACAGGAATCGCACTCCTTTCGAGACATGAACTGCCCTACACCGGACTTCAGACAACTCCTAGACCTTCATCAGCCACGTGGCAGCTCAGGGACCTTCGACTTCCAGCCTTCGGAGCCCTTGTCCTAGTGTTGGCAGTCGTCTTTGTATAGCCGCAGTGTTCCTTGACTAGTGACTAGTGTTCCTCAGTCGTCAGCCAGCAGAGGTTTGGAAGGCTGCACGGTGGACTGGTGGTAGCGCGAGCGGTCCTCGAAGTCCTCGTTCTCCTCAGTGACCTGGGTTTGCTGGACGTTCACCCCCGGCGCCATGGGCGTCACCACCATCCGCTCGTACTGCGTGGTCGCGCGCCTCCTGTCGGTGGAGACAGATTGTGCGCTGAAGGGATACATGGAAGGATGGTGTGCTATTTCCTCCAGGCCTGTGCACCAGTCGGTTACACCGGGTAGTTGGTTTATACCGATCAGGTAACAAAAATTAGGTGATGTTTCATCAATAGCGTGAACTGGCAAGAAATATGTACATATTCAAAAGGTTAAAAATTAATATTCAACTTGCCCAACATGATTCCGATCCATAAACGTACCCCAGCACAGGATCTGAGCATGCTTATGCTAGCGTTTGAATGTCACCCACCGTCCGACCGCCATCGCCAGCATGTCCCGTATCCAGTCGCCGAGAGAAAAGGAGTCGGCCAGCGCGGCCGGACAGCCGGGGCTGGCGTGACGCGCGTACAGCCAGATCAGCAGCACGGCCAGCACCGTCAGCAGGCAGTACAACCAGTTGACCAGCAGCATCATCACCAGCTTCAGCAGCATCTGCAGCACAAGCCGACAGGCGGGAGGGATGTGAGCTGGTATGGAACCGGAGGAGATGTAGGAAACCAGGCTTAGTTGCCTGAGCGCATTGAAGCATCATAGATAGCAGTCGAAAGCAGAAATGATGCAGAAGTTTTAAGACGTAGCGATCGTTGTTTTAATCGTTGATCGTTGATCATCGTTTATTTTAATGGGAATGGTTTCGGCAATGTCAAATCACAATGATGACTGGCCGCAGTGGAACTGTTCACATCTGCGCCACGGCTCGTCACAGCTGCGCCGCTACAGCCTGTCGTCACTGCGCCACTCACGCCGATGAGGGAGACCCATCTGTTGCAGAACCGTGAGTACCAGCTGGGAGGCTGGAGAAGAATTCCGTCCTGCTCTGTCAGCAGGGACCGGACAGCCGACTGGTCCTGTCCCGGCGCCGCACCCTCTGCGAGCCCTAGGAGGGAAACCAACTGGATGATCATATTCTGTCATATTATGCACCTCCCATAGCGCAGGACACAACGTTCAACATCAGCGGCACTGGGTGAGCAATCGTCGAATATGACACTTATGAAGACTCAGAGATAGCCCACAGCGACAAAAGACGAGGCTTTAAACGCCCTTGAAAGAAGCTGCTAGGCTGGGCAACGTGGTTTTGACTAAAGCTTGGCAAGTGGGCGGCCTCCTCAACCAAGCTGAGGGGTCATTTCTGCAAATTGGTCACGAGCGAGGTCATTTCTGCAAATTGGTCACGAGAAGATTTTACTGGTGAATGTTTCAGACCAGTTTGGGCCAATGGAGACTGTGAACTACTTAGGTAATAGTGGCTATGAAGCTAAGAGCAAAATCAAATGGCTGATTCCTTTGGTCGCATAAATTAATTATAAATGGTGCTCAAGTAGTGTTATCGTCTAACGGGTGGGCAGTACGAACGGAGACGAAATTCGCGACAATACTGGCAACGAACGAGTGGAGGGATACGAGTGAATCTTGGCATGTAATGACTTACTAGTATTGTCTTAAAGTAGAGGTGGCTAAGTGCTGCTTTGTGTTTATCATCAAAATGTCCCCTTTGACCGCACATGGTTTCCATGATATGAATTCGTCGAAAAAATCGCATATCGGCAAGGAGGCTCTCGCACGCCATCTTGCTCCGCATATAATTTCCCGGTTTAACGTTTATTCGATTACGGCGAGCCCGAAGACCCACAGCAATGTCGACCATTGGGACAAAAGAAACAGATCGACGATAATGGCCGATGACAACTGACCCGTGCGATCCAGAGGCTTGATGCGGTCAGTGATCACGCCGTACATGAGTAGTCTGGGCTGATAGCTCTACCAAAAATAGTACTTTTGGTAGGAACAAGTCCCGTTTATCGACTAGAAATACTTGAAGCGGGATTTGATCGTCGTTACCTGCATCGTTAGGTATGCATTAGGTCTATGCTGGTATACACCGTTTTAAACATAGCCAGTAGTAAACGCTTCTACCTATATTTTTGCACCCAGATGGCATGAGTAGTCACCGAAGGTTGATTAGAAATAGAGCAAACATTATGCTTTTGCATAGTGTTTATTAAAAAATATCCTGTAAGCGTCTGAAGTTATGCTGTACCGCATAGCATAAAGCCGAGCACAATACAGATGTTCTATTGCTATCCCTAGATGGCAGTAGCAGAAGGCGCCTGAAGGTATGTTGTACCATATTGTTTTAAGACCAGAATATTCCACAAGCGCGCAAAGAAGTGGCAGCGAATCATTCTGGGTATCAAAAAGCGAGTTACCATATTCATGACACTGCAGGACCAATGTTGTAGTATACCAAATTGGTTACCTTTTCAAAGATAAGTGTGCCACCGATGTTTGCAGTAGGTATGTAGGTATAAGATATTATTATTAAATGAGTAACCAGTATCGCCACATACCGGCCTCAGCTGTTGCTTGTTTCACACTGTGAGAGCTGGAGTCGTCCTCGGGTGACGAGGGCAAACTTCCTGTATTTGTAGACTCCCACTGGAACCAAAACAGACACGGTCAGGGTTCTCCATCATTTGTCATGGGAGGGATTGTAAAAACTGTTCATTCGTTAGCGGGTGACTATATGGCATGAATAGTACGTGTCAATTATTGGAATCATCGGTGGCTGCAGCGCTGGATAATTTGAAACGATCATAAAAAACACGGACATCTCCAACCTCCTTCGTAATTAAACCTCATTGACGTCTACCCAGAAAACGTTATACGTTGTAAACCTGGTGCTAAACCCAAACCCAAACACTGCTGTTTACGTACCGAAGACTTCATGGCGCTCTTGGTTTGCTTGCTGACCTTTTCCACCGCCCCATAGGCAGTGCCACCCTTGCCAGAGGTGTCGAACACGGGTGACCCCAACTGTTGAGCCCTGCAGCACACCAGTCGGTCACTGGAGCATCGGAGACGTGTCAGACTCGGCATCGGCCCTGCCCCGTACCCAGTCTTCCCCAATAACAACCGCGGCGCTTAAAATTGAATTAGTTACGCCGGCAAACTTCTCGAAAGCGGGCGAAGTTGAGTGAGCAGTCCGGGCCGGTTCCAGTAATTCAAAAGCTTCCGACTAAGTTCTGCCGACCACATGTCGGGCGGACTTTGTTGATGACCCCTCACCAGATTTGATGACCCCTCACCAGATGAGCTCAGCTGGCTCGAACTCCAGGAAATAGTCATAGTGTAAGCTGCCTGATCAACATTTTTGGACTGAGACTTTGAGAAATCCGCAAGACAACGAACGTCAGTTACCTCACCGTCTGTTCCTATGCGGAACAGTAGGTACGGGTGGAGCCTTCACGACAGCAACGCTATCATTCATAAGTTGTACAATATATGTAATTGCATATAGATAACAGACCCAACAAAATCTCCGGATCCATACTAGTATAGCAAATTAATGCGATTGAATGCCTGCTCTCATGCCCGTTCCCATGCCAGCGCCCATTCCTGTAACCCGTTCCGCACCGTGTCCGTGCCCGTACCCCGTGTCCGTGGCCCATTCCCGTGCTCCTTTCCCGTGCCCCATTCCCTGCCCCGTTTCCCCGCGGCGTTCCCGTGCCCCGTTCTTGTGCCCCGTTCTCGTGCCTCCCATTCCCCGTTTCCGCATCCAGTCCCGTGCCTGAGCCCTTTGAGCAAGCACTACCTAGTGATGTCTTACCCATACCACGTTCTAATATTATCCATCTTATTACCCATCATGTGTGACAACTTTATCACCTCCCATCTTACCACTACCAATGCCATGCCACATCAGTGTCACGCCGCCCCAGGCTGCATGACGTCACGTCACCATCCCCAATCACTAACTGTCGGGTGAGGCTCTGCTTCTGCTGAACGTCATAGGCGTGTGCCAGCGCGAAGTAGGCGTAGTCGATGCCGGCGTACGTCATCAGGAACGGCAGGGTGACGATCGGCGCCAGACGGTTGATCTGGCCGATCAGGATGAAGACCAGAGTGCCGGCAGAAACAGCAGCTAGGGCGTACACCGGTACTTGGTTCACTCCGCTCTGTCAAAGTGGAACACACGGTGTGTGATTGGGTGGCTGAGTGTTACAGAATACATGAGTGTGGCCGTCAAGCGCTATTGATTATGGTAGTGATAGTGTTCGGTATGTGGCGTTAACAGGCAAATTATTAAACGTGTGGTGGGAATAGGACTGCAGCGTGACAGTAGTGATAAGAGGCTCTACGCTAAATAAAGCCGTCATTTCATCATTTTTGTATTATTCGTGACGGTAGGTATTCATATTTTTGATTTAAAATGCATGTTTCTTATGGTCTGAGGGTTACTGATACCTTTTCAATTATGTACAAAACATAGATATTTTTATAGATAACGTAACTGTAACTGTAAGTGACTGTAGTTACTATATCGGCAGTTACTATTCTAGTAGTTACTATTACTATTCTATTCTGTAGTTACTATTCGGCGATATTTACCACTTTACTGAGCGGCTTCAGACATCGGATGATGTTTTCGTTGGCGATGCTCTGCAGCACGCGAGGCGTACCGTACAGTGTTGAAAGACAAGACGAGGAAGACGAAATGTAGAGGCCGAGCAGCAGCAGCACACCTGGGAAACAGTCGCCCTTTGACAGAAACAGGCAGGAAGATATACACCACGATATCCTACGTAATGTCAACGTTATACCAAGCGCGGATATAAACGGTGAGACACAGCCAGATGTCTTGCAAAAGGATCCGATGTAATGCAAATTTAACCGTTGTTCTTCCTTGAGTGGGTGAGGTTATGAGAGTTGTCACCCACCAGTTGCAGCCACCCGTTCGGCGATGATGTAGTCGGTGAGCAGCGCTTCCCTGGTGCAGGTGGCCGCCAGCACAAACGCAAACACAACATACAACACCGTGCTGCAAAATATAAAACCTTTCAGATGACATCCTCCAAATCAGAAAAAAACATTTCGACAGTCAGTATTCAATCGAGGGATTGTCGGTGACGTGCGCTACCATGGGGTGGCAAAAACACATGTGGAACGCTCCCTTCTTCACAATCTTTGAATCATTCATTTGAGCTATCAGCGTTAACCTATTAGATATCGACATTAATTTGCATCGCAAGAAACAGGTCATAAATATTTATCCGTTCCCTATTTAAGTTCCCTATATAACTATTTCTAGGTGTCTTAAAATGCGTCTGAATAGGTTCGCAATTTGTGGTTTCTCCAAAGTCCAAAACTGTGAATGTTAAAATCGATTCAGCACAACAAAATCGACGATGTTCGTCTTCGCATGGTTCTGAATATAGTTTTCGCCTGCGAAGTGATATCCGGCCGTGTAACGATTCAATTCGTACAGAATTGATTAATCGGTGATTCAAGCGAAATTTCAATGATTCGATTCTGATTCAAAACACCATTGAGTAAAGTGAATCGATTCACCAGTGCTTCCCAGCGTAGTACCTACTACCTACTATGATTCAACTTGATTCTGATTCTGATTCACTTGCAATTATTGATAAGCTGTTGTGATATTTCTTATTGATGGTGTTGGTTCTTCTGTCCATGATATGGCAAACAACTTTCTGGTTATGTTGCACCCACCCCATTACCGTAGGTATATGGATAACTGAAATTAGCACAATATTCAAATAATTTTGAATCTATTCATTTTGTAATTCAACCCCGCAGCAACATGATTCAAGATTCATATTTATATTTTCGTAAAAAGAACTGATTCACATGTGATTCTTCGAAAAATGATGCGGTTCTTGAATCGCGAGTCAATTCACCGTGAATCAAGTCTGGGGGTGTCTACGGGATTATGTTGCTGGTCTGCTCTCTGTGATCTGGTCCCCTGACCAACTGACCTGACGTGATGTGACCGACTGACCTGGTGCCCAGCGCGGCCAGTGTTCCTCTCGGAATGTCCTGGCGCGGGTTGCGAAGGTCTCCGGACATGTTGATGCCGGCCATGATGCCGGTCAGGCTGGGGAAGAACACGCCGAACGCGCTGAACCAGTTGTTGCCGTCCGTGTAGCGTGGCGACGTGTTGTTCCGCAGGTTTGCCATGCTCCAGCCGACAAAACCCTCGCCTGAGGCGAGTCAGGTCAGGTCAGGACAAATATGAGACGGTCACAAGCGAGACACCACCCAGCCAACACGTCCGAGAGGGGCCCAAGTGGGATTTTGATGGGCAACTTGATGGGGCCCAGGTGGGCGAGTACCCCTGAAAATATTGGGGCTAATGCGAGTGAGCCCACTTGGGATCCAGGTGGTACCCATCTTGGCCTCATCAGTTACCCAGCCAGGAAAGCAACTTGGGCCCGTATGGGGCGAAGGTGGGCATTTTGTTGGGCCCCACCTTGGCTTCACGTTGGACATCCCATTGCCCATGGTGCCGACAAAATCCCACTATGGCCCCATTTTGGCGTGCTAGCTCGCGCCTACCTTGGCTCCACCCATGGGTTGCCCACATGGGCCCCACAACTTGCCCACCTTGGCCACATATGGACCCCGTGTTGATTTACTGGATGGGTTGATGATGCCACCAAGATGGGTATCAGGTGGGTCCCAGGTGGCATTACCCACATTGGCCCTATTATTTTCGGGGTTATTTGCCCACCTGGGCCCCACTTTGGCTCCCTCGCACTGGCGGGGGGGATAACCGCCCCCCCATAGGTTTTTCGTCGATAGCAAAAAAACGGTTTCGCGCAGCGCAGCCAAATTTGAAACAACTATTAGGCACATCTATTCCGTACATTTTGTGAAAATTTTAACCCCAGGTCATCAAAGGTCAGGTCACTAGGTCACATCACGTGGCATTACCTCCAACCTCCATTTTCCGAGTTTGCGGTTCTGCCACAGTCACAGTGGTTGAC
>JARFNZ010170457.1:0-16614 GCA_031763405.1 Balanus nubilus
GGAGGGAGGAGGGAGGAGGGAGGAGGGAGGAGGGAGGAGGGGGTACTCAGTACTCACTGTTTGAGACTGGCCGGGTGCGGCCGGCAGTCCCGGGTCTGCGTGGCCACCCCGCCGCTGCAGCTGAGGGAGCAGGCCGACCAGGAGCCCCAGCCGGACCACTCGCCCACCGAGGAGCCGTACCGACGCCGCGCTAGCTTCTCCTGGATCATCTGGTGCACCTGCCCAACACCACAACACAGCGGTCAACACGGCTCAGCCAAATACCGCCGCTAGACAGCCCTCCAAACTGCTGATACAACAGGGTATTCCGAACAGTTCAGGCGAGCTCAGCCGAATACCGCCGCCGAACATCACTCCCAAACAGCTGAGACGAGGCATTCCGGAGAGTTCACAACGTTACAAAACAACGGATGACCGACTCAAAGGTTGGCCGACGTCACGAACGCATTACTAGAAGTTTATTTCAGCCTCTCGGTGTGCCAGAACCAACAGAACATAAGTCACGATCCGACCGACGCCCTTTCCCCGCCCCCCCCCCCCCCTGTCCCGTCCGACCTCCTCTGCACGATTTGGGGGGGATGTCTCCTGTCTCTCTACCTCAAGTGAGTCTCTAGTGAGTAGCAGAGATGGAAACTCTCGTTCGGCGAGCAGAAAGGGTCCTCGGAAGGAGCGTGTCCCAGAAATCGCGTAACAGGAGGCACGTGCCGGTGTCCGCGCGCCGTGATTCGTCTCCGCGACACGGTGTGACGCCGGTCGAGACGGCGGCAGCTCGATTACGGGGTGCACCGTGCCACCGCCGCAGGGGCGGGGGCGGGGGCGGAGGCGAGGGCGGCGGATTGTGGGTGACTGGTTCATGGCCGGCCGCCCGCTGCTCCGCCGCCGCCGCTCCTGAATGACTGGCCTGTGCGGTCGAGCCGGACAATGCGGCGCTGTGCTGTGTGAGCAGCGGCCGCTGCAGCCCGGCAGCCGATTCAAAAGAGATAATTGAAATAGCGACGCTCAATGCACACGACTTGGGAACGCGCCACAGCCAGGCGCCATGATATATTTATTTTGATTAGCTATGCACTGTGGTTGTCAGTCTGTTTGCTTGCAGCGTGTTCTTTATTGTATGCAGTTGCTTGGTACCAAGGCCGTTAGCCGGGTGTTGGGCGCGGGTGTGTGGTATTGCAATGCTCACAAATAGTGCCAGTGTAAACAGTAAATTCCATGGTTGAACGATTCAACAGCTTAAGAAACGTCGTTACGGGGTAAGCCAAAATCGTTGTGCAGTAGCCATGTTTAACTCAGTTTTCCGCAATTGACACTGTGCATATTTTGCTATAATGGGCACATGAATGACCCTTTTTTCCTGTTGGTCAAAAGAGTCAGCACAACATGCAACTTCGCCACATGCATGCTGAAGACTTGAAGCTGACTTAAAAGGGAAGGTTGTGCCGAGTTGCGGAAACTGAGTTGTTCAGGTAGATGTGCGATATTTTGCTATTGCTTCATAGCTTCCACGAGCTCACGTGTCACACACCGATCCCTGCTGCCAGAAGAAGGTACATACGTCTCCTGCCGCTGAATGTCTAACAGCAGCAGGCCCAAACTCAGCCAAAACGCTTCCAAGTATTAGAGGAAGGCACTGCTAGAGTACGAGCCCCATACTAACTAAGGTCAGGTCAAGGTCAGGTCACAAAAGGTCACTATGAGCAAAAGTTACATAAAAGCAGTATGATACATGTTTTATGGGTTGTTTCAGACGTAGAAATCGATGGTGATGGTCATTTTACCATTTGACCCCATTTTAAGTGAGGGTCAGGCCAAGGTCAGGTAAAAAAGGTCAAATTTTGAAATTCATCATTTGTAATAAAAAGCACACGACGATGAACCGGTTTTGTCCAAGAAATGGAATGGTGTCGTTTGTTTTTACGTAAGTGATCTAGAAAAGCCAAAAAACGCAATTGAAAAAAATGAAGTCATCAGATTGTACACATATTGGAGCCATTTGGGGGTCAAAGATATTGATTCTAAATTTTGTATAGCATTTTCTCAAAAGTAGTTTTATTACATATCTTAAGGTTTTTGAACAAATTCAAAATTTTGGATTTTGTGTTTATTTTCTCCTCAAAATATGATTTTTATTAGTTTTGGGGTCAAACAAAAAAAAATGTCAAAAATCCGAGAGAGACATGTTAAAAAGAATGTGATTTCCTTTTATTGACGGCTCATCTGTGCATTTTGCTTCAAAACACGACGATCAAACATTTGCCGATTTTGGACCAAAAATAGCCTGACATGACGTCACTCAAACGTCATTTCTCAAAAAGTTATCGGCCGATTTTTTAAAAACTATCTAGGAAGACGTCAAATTGATACCAGATAAGACACCGAAAGTTTCACGTCGATATCTATCATCGTTTTGAAGCTATTGCGAAAATCCGGGAGGGGGGGTAACTTTACCCCCCCCCCCCCCATCGGGGCGCGGGTTAAAGGTGCGGTGGATGGCCTTTTAGTCTACTAGAATGAGTAATCTTCAGCGAGTGGCTGACTTCTGTGAGGTAGTTTGTGCATTTGCGATACGTTTTATTGAGCATGTTGTGGGTGCGGGTGTGCTATCGCGGGTGTGGGGTACCTATGCAAGTTTTTATCTTAATGAGTGGAAAATGCAGTGTGGCGTTTTAAACATGTTTCTTCTTACTAATTATGCTTTGCGCTAATCAGAATAGCCTGTTTAATAGTAGAGAGTTTTAATAAGAAATGGTTTATGACCTCTTCCTCAAATTAAAATTAAATAAATGTAGTTGTAAAAAATGTAGTTAAAAAATGCAGCTAAAACAATATAAAATAGTGGAGAGAGTGGAGAGGAGAGAATGCGCAAATAAAGGTCTTCTCAGTGTTCATTAAAGCTGGTACCAAAGCTGCAAATGTGTTTCTTTCTTCGTTGGTTTACGATAAAATATTGGCTGAACAGATGTCCTTCAGGGCCTTGAAGTTTGATTTGAGAGTTGCTAATGTGCGAACTCAATGCATCTGCATGGCCAGCCCGCCCTGTTACACGGCTGTTGCTCGTGACACAATACATCTTCCTGAATAAACCGACCGGCCATTACAGCATTGGTTTTGGCTTCTGATCACACGCCGTTTTAAGAACCACGACTAACCGATACGCTGTGCTCATTGAACACTCATTTATTCCTCACCGAAAATGTCACCACCCTGGCTATGAATCACAAAAATAAACACGCTACGGCCATTGCATCACCAAACTTGAGCCGATTTCCGGCGGTACAAATCAGGTGCCTGTGTCGGCTGGCGGCCGTCTGGACACTGAGGGCCGCTCGTGGGAGGGCGGTATGGACACGACGGCAAGATCGCAGACGGAGGAGATGGTCTGATAGCGGACAGCGGTGCTGGAGGTGATGCAGGCGGGCGACAGGGCGGACCACAGGCAGGGGACAGGGGGAAGGTGGGCGAGCCAGGGACGGACGGTAAATCTGATACAGATTACCTGCCACCGACAGACGGACCACCCAACCACGGTCACAGCCACAGTCACGGTCACAGCCACGGTCACAGCCACGGTCACAGCCACAGTCACAGCCACGGTCACAGCCACGGTCACAGCCACGGTCACAGTCACGGTCACAGCCACGGTCACAGCCACGGTCACAGCCACGGTCACAGCCACGGTCACAGCCACAGTCACAGCCACGGTCACAGCCACGGTGCCAGTGCCACGGCCGACTCACTCAGCGATTAACAAGCGGGGCATAAGCCCGGGCCAGTGCCAGCAGCAGTGCCAATGGAGCTGGTATCGGCGCTCGCGGTTAGCCAACGACGATAACAGCGACAGGGACGGCTCCGCACCGGGTTCATGCCCGTGCCAGTGCCAGAGCTAAACGTTGGCCCTGTGCCAGTGCCAAACAGGACCAGTGCCATTGCAGACACCATTCTTCATAGCGGTACGCGAATGTGGACCGAACCAAATAAGAGGCGACCGTACCAAACTGATAGCACGCGCGTCAAACGGGGGCTTTGTGCATAGTGATAATGGTCCGCATATGTGGGCAACCATTAATTTACCACATTTGTAACCTGTCACAAGGCCGTGCCATTTGAAGTCCATGGTTAATGAAGTCGTTACTTGTAATTGAAGTCGGGTGGTGTGAGTTGCCTCTCGCCTGTACAAAGTCTACATACTACCTATAATAGGAAACAAATCTAGACATACATTTTTACGCCTTCGTATTATCGCATTTTTGTACGCACTTTAGACGCTGCTCTGAATACACTTTCAACAATATCTTTTTATAAGAAGTCATTTTTTTAAGGAAACAGTTTTGCTGCATAAAAACGAAGTGCAGGCTTATCCCTAATTAGTGTTCCTTGACGCGGAAAACAACACAAAATGGAATAGCAATGTTTGTGATTGAGTGCAGAAATAACGCCAAAACGTCTATGTTGTCACATTTATCGACACATACTCACTTTACTCTCAAATGACAAATGAAAACATACACCGACGTAAACATCCCAAGGGAATCAAATTTGTATTAAAATAACGTCACTAATGTCGTAATCAGGCATGTTCCATGCCCCAGTCGTTTTGACATTTAAATGAGGATCGTGGCGAGGGGTAATGCGCTAAAGCACTTGTGTGCATTGCAAAGCATGGCTCCGTGCTTCCTTTTTCCATGTGAAAGTTTGTTTGGTTGATTGAAGAATCAAAACACCGTGCAAATAGCCAGAGATCTTTTGGAATCCGGTATCCCCAGGTTCAGGGATCCAAAGTGGATCCCAGGTTTTTTTCCAAGCTTTTTACTAGATAAATGAACAAAACAGACACAGACACCACGGAGGGATGCAGCCGCAATAAGTTAAACCATATATTAAAATTGTATCACAGCTATTATGGTCAGAATCTGGATTACAATTTGTGGGGCCTGTGATCCGAGCACATGTCTGGTCGTTATATAACCTATTTTTCCTCACTCGCTGAATAATTGGTGACAAATTAAGCACTTGATCTAACCAAATATCATATAGCCTGAGCAGGACCTGGAAGGGGTCCCATTAAATCACGGAGGATAGTCTAATTGACATATTGGTGGTTCGGTGATCACTACCATACGCCAGAGAAGGGTCCTCGGCAGCCTGTTCAGTGTTACAAGGATAAGCCTCAAGGGTCAATTATTTTCCTTTAAACAAAGCGGCATCTATTAAATGCAATGTTTAAACATGTCATTATCACTGTCATTGCATCCCTTGGACGGATATTTATAGTCGTGTCCTGTTCAATGATAATGGCTTACCAAATACACGGATACGATACCTACGTAAGAAATTGTAGAACACATAGTGGAAGTGTTTTTTTGTGAACACTGAATACATTATAATATTACTATCGCATACTTCTCTCAGCCAGTACCATAGTCCACAAGTGCCAAAAGCAACTCGGGCAGCTCCTGACCTCTCACAACGCGAGAGGTCAGAGGGTTCTCACAACGCGAGAGGTCAGAGGGTTCTCACAACGCGAGAGGACGCTCTTGACACAACGCGAGGTAAGCGGACCGTGCCCTGCGTGTGTATACCGCCCATATAGTACACATAGGTGGCGAAGCTCCCCCCCCCCCCCCCGCCCGCCGGCCGGGGGTGTGGCGGGACCGGTCTGGCAGCGAGAGACTGATTCAGAGGTTCCGGTAACCCTAGTAACCCTATCCTGGTGTCGGTAACTCAGTAAGCCGGCAGGTAAAAACCAGTGAGCCGGGTGGCCACTGCACTGGTCACTGCACCGGGCATGGCTAGCAAAGACTGGTGAAACACACGGATATATGTACCTACCGTGGGCAGCCGTCATGTCGAATGTTGGGAGTGGCCTGAACTGCACAATCAAGGTACAAAGAAGTGGTTCAAAAATTGTTTCAAAATAACACGACGTGTTTATTTATTATCTCGCCAATATAAATTCCTCCCGCAATTCAGCATCTCATTTCTCACTACAATGTAAATGACGCAATAAGCATGCGCATCAGAAAGTACCGGGCCGTAACCTGTCTCCAAGTTGTTTCCATCAATCGGTCAATATGGATAATCACCCACTCAAAAGCCAAAACTGATTTTACATCACTAGTGTCAGCCAATAACCGTCTCTTAGTGTCAGTCAATAACCGTCTCTAATTGCACCTTGTTTGTGTTCTATCAAGGCGCCGGCTGTGGTCAACAATCAATCGACACTTCTAATTGGGTACCGCCCCTGACTGACTACTCTGTTCGCGGCCGCTATTAGCTCGAATGGTAAATGATAGTTCGGTATTCAATAAGTTATCAGTACTTAACGTATGGTTTTGGATGCATTAATGGGTTTAGCACACGAGTGAGGTGATTATAGCACGAGTGTGTAATGCACGAGTGAAACGAGTGCATTAACACACAAGTGTTATAATCCCCAACGACGGTGCTAAACCCATTAATGCATTCAAAACCATGCGTTATGTGTGTTAATATATGATTTTCGGTGTATTTTTGAAGTGCAAGCCTGACTGATTTTTAATAACTTTGACATTTCATCTAAATGATCGTCATCCATTTGGGACGTTTGTGACGAATTGTCAGATAATTTGGGATCTTCCATTATGACTATGACACAAGCCTCATATACTTAGAATAGGGTAGAAATAATAGATGCTGTTTGGTTCTCGTCGAAAGCCTACAGAAAAATATCAAATTATGTCACTGTGAAGAAAATATTAATGCACGCGTGCATTAATTTAATTAACGCACGCTCGCGCTTATATTGCACGGCATCCTCACAATTAATTAACGAATAATTTCCTAGTAAATGCACCGGAAACCATGTATTAACGGTTGTGATATCGGTTAAAATTAATTAAAATTAAAATGTCGCGTAAAATATACGTACCTACATAAAAGCCGACGTCTGCCATGAGAAATCAACTGTTTAGAAAACAGGTCAAGCTAAACAGTATACACATTTCCAACACTAGGAAGTTTTTGGAAGTCTCTATTAAAATCTTTATTGAAATTCCAGGCATAGGCCAAACGGCTGAGGATTCAATGATCCGCTGACAACATCGAGTCACGATGTTTGGGCAGAGTTGGAATAATGCCATAAAATAACACCAAATACTCGCATATCACGGTACGTTCACAAATGGGGTGGCCGCATCATCAATATATCATCGCCACGGCCGTCACATGTTTTATGCAAGCAAGCAAGCCTGACGAATGTTGCAGCATTGGACTCAAATAATCAAAGGATCCCGCGCACGTGACCTGGCACAAATTGCAAACCCGAATAGCTAAGCAATGAAGCATTTGAGGCGATACATTCATATCGAGGCGTTTCAAACCAGCGATACAACATTCCTTGCGTAAAAACAACTTTGAAGGATGTTTAGAGACATCCTGCTACATATCCGTCGTAAAATCATTGCACGTTGCACACGTCATGCGCTAACACTTCCGAGTCTCGCCGATTCACCGGTGGTCGTCCTTGGCGCCCACTGGGCCGAAGGTCCGGTGATTTTGATTAGCGGCCCGAGTCAGTCAGGAAGGAAGTGTCGGTCACCGGCGCCGACTACCCGACCTGAATACGGGAGCGTCTCGTCCCAGTCAGAAGGAAGAGGCAGCCTCTCCCTCTGCACTTTGCAGTCACCCCGGCTTGGCCATCAAGCATTAAAGTTTCCACATAGGCTTGATGTGATGCTGTCTCAGCTTTGGAACGTTTCATGAAAGTTTTCGCACTCAAAGTTCACTCAAGTTGTCGAAATTAGTTAATGAGCCATCACCTGAATAACTTCGCCGCAAACTGCTGAGCAAATTACAGGAACTTAATGAACGTCCTTCAGGTCTGTAACGAACTGATTGAAGAGGCTGTTTGATGTAATTCTGCCTCCAGAAAATGACGCTTAAATAGTTTAAATTACATTTTCATTCACATTTTCAAAAACAGTTCTCCTTTTGAATGCCAAATGTGACCCAATTCATATAATAAAACCGTTATATTAGCTAAAACATCTCCTAGTAAATAGCTATGGAATAACGACATTTTCCACAACCTATAGTCACTTAACTTACAAACAAAAGCCAATATTCAGCGCCGAAATACATTAGTCTTCTTTACCATCAGCCGACAACCACCAAGTGTTCTCACGCAGCGGAGCGAGGGGTGTCCGCCGGCGCCTTTGGAGGACACCGTCACTGTTTGGCGAGCTTTTTTCACACACGCTCCTGAGTGGCTCGTTATAGCGATGGAAAACTCCTTCAACTGGACGTCTGTCAACAGCTATAGAGCGCTGGGAACCAAAGCAGCGGCCAGATGCAGCGTCACGAAGGGGCCGCCTAATGAATGTCGCAATGAAGCTCGACGGACATATGCTGTTGCCAGATCTACACGGTAAAATTGCACTGTCAGTTACCGGGCTGAGCGGGCTATTTTTGAGGATGGAGTTGTCAGTGGTCGCCAGATTCTGTCAGATTTCGTCTGTATTTTTAAGCTGTCTGACGGGAATCAGAGACAGAAGTTCATGCATTTCAAAAATGACGATTACACGCAACTGCAAGTGAAAAATCGCCTTGCCTTCCTCCTTCTCCAACACTATCGAATAGCTTATCAAAAGACAGGGTTAGTCAGCTGATATATAAAATAATTATGAGTATGTGGTACACAAAATATGCAGTCCTAAAAGTTTTCAACTGCACACCGCAACCGTGTTCTCAGCATTTTCCCCAAAGAACAACCGACCGATGAGAACAACCTGAGGAGATTTGAGAGCCCATCCTCTCCTCCCCTCTCCTCTCCTCGGGTATCCGGCAGGTAGTCGCACCGCCACGTCAATGCGAGACGCGCTGGCCGCCCATGTCGCCCGCCCGGCAGTGCTCCGCGGCGCCGATGACGGCCGCGTCATCAGCCGCCGATGACGGCCGCGTCATCAGCCTCCGATGACCGGCCGTCATCGCGCTGACTCAGGCGGCGACGCTGCAAAACAAATACGGGCCTCGGCGGCCAAATAAACACGTGCGCAGACAATTTGCCCGGTTGAGGTCACCGGCTATGGCCGACCTGTCGGTTCCGCGGTTGGCGGCTCGCGGTTGGCGGCTCGCGGCTGGCGGCTAGCAGCTAGCTCTGGCGACCCCCCCCCCCCTGGGAATGCCCACTGGCATTCCAACACATCGTAAAGAAGCCTGATAGCCAGGCTGGATGGAGCGCGGTGCAGAGCGCCACGCGCCAAGTTGAGTGCCAGGGGAGATGGACTATCGAAATCGATAACTCACCTTTTCGGGGTATTTCCGTCGACCGTGCACGCAGATGAGGAACAGCAGCAGTGATCCGAGCACCGGGAAAACCCTGCGAACAGGAAACAAACATCAACAATCCCGAAGAGCAGAGAACACTCCTCAGCAACCCCAAAGATCGGGATACACACCTCAGTAGCCGCGAACGAACTCAGGTCGGGTTCATCTCTTCAGCCTTCGATTAAAACCTCTTCACAAATTACGCTGGCGATTGGCAGTGCCGCATGGGTGGAGAATGTGGTATGGCAGGTATGGCGAATGCCACACCATCTTTGGCAAGGCCACACCAACATTTTATTATGTTGTAGTGCAAATGCATTGACAGGCCACAGGCAAAGTGCGCTTGAATACCCTCTCGACACACCAACTTCTGAAATGATCCTCCACCCATGGGTAGTGGTATCCGTCTTTTCCCAACCGGCCCCCACGCCGTCGCTGCCGCTGACGGCGGCCCGCGGAGTGCAGAGCACGTGAGCCGCGTCTGTCAGCAACCGGCGGCGGCGGGCGTCAGCGGCATCAGGCCGGCGTCAGCGGCATCGGGCCGGCGTCAGCGGCAGCGACGGCGTCGGCGTCGGCGGCCGATCGCCGAGCTATTTCCAACCATTGACGGCGCTGTATATTATGCCAGCCTGGAGCACTGAAAGACTATACGGCGTCGGCGCCCGGGAATATTATTTGAGCCGGCGCTGCGGAGTGCGGAGTTATGTTTACCGAGCGCGGCGGCGGAAATTAAGGCAAAACACGCGCCCGCGACCCTCGAGAGACGCGGTCGGCGCTTATTTCAGAAACGGGCGGCGATCGTGACGTCACAGGGGGAAGTGGAGGTCACTCGGGCGCGGCGCGGGGAGGATGGGGAGTCATGCCTGACCGATACCGACTTCAGAGGCGGGGAATTCGTGCCTGTCTGTCGGCGGCGAGGGTACGCATGAGTGATGACTGGGGCAGGTGTGATTGATACCAACCAGGAACCGCGCGCTATTTGCTTTTACTGCGTTTCCGTGAAGGGTTTGATGTAGAGGTGCTTTGAATTCCACCGTACCCATGGGTGTTGAAGGCGCGATAAATTTTCAGTGAAAGTTCCTGGAGCCTGTTATTCATCCACTCATGAAACGTCTCATAGCGAAATATCAAAGAGGAATTGCTTTCAACAGCACCTTTGGCATACATCAAAAACGCCTTCATGTTCTTTCAATTAGATCGCACATGAAGAAACTATAAACGTTTCATGAATAACTCTATTCATGTCTATTGAAGTATGATTTATAGTTTGACATAAGTATTCTCGAAGCAAATAAAAATGTCATATCGTTTTAGCACCGCAACGCTGATGTTGAAATATGCGCCGCTCGTTTTAGGTAGGGAGTCTAGGGACCTATCAGTTATCCAGGTCAAACCAATAAGTACTATACGTGTCAATGGCTTTGATATCGCTCTTCATTGAGTGATATCATTTGCTGGGGTGATAACAAACTAAAAACTAAATAATAATTTATCAACGAATTTGCAATCAAACCTGTCCACTTCTTGCAATGTCATTGCAAAGAAGTTGGCGGCGCAGAATCCCGGGGGTGCTGCCCGGCGCAGCATCGCCGTTAAATAATTGCGAATAAGCCTTCAACTTTTACATGGACATTGGTGTTACGTGATCACTGATCATTCATGCACCAAAAGACACTTACTTACTTATAGCTTGGGTCTTGGCACGAAAAATAAGGTATGATGCTATCAAAAAAGTACGATGCTATCTAGGCACTGCGTATTCGTTGCAAAGCAGTAGCCAACAGTTTGCACGTGACTAACGTCGCATGCCGGGTGGCCGAAGCGATCAACGCACCGCAGCCAAAAGACATAATTCCAAAAACCCTCGACAAGCTTTCGTCGCATTGCCTTTGTCGTTGACAAGGTCCCCATTTTTTCATTCACACCTCGTAAGTCTGCGGTATTGATTACTCCTGCTATCAGACCACAGCTCGGCGCCGCACCCTGCGCCGACCACCACCGAACGAACCGCTCCCACATCACGACAAGCGGCACCTCCCGCCGCCGCTACCGCCTCTGTTAGCACCACAATCCCAGCCGAACCGCCCCTCCGAGTCAACATAGTGACATGTGCCGCCCGCCAGTGGTACACCTCAGCCCGGCCGGGCCCCGGGCCCCGGACCCGGGCCCTGGCCCTGGGGTCCCCGTCGGGGGCCCCGGCTGTCCCGTCTGTCCCGACTGTACCGCCAGCAGGCCGGCTTGTCCGCCGAGCCATCAGCCGCATCAATTCAGCCGTCGGCCGCATCACTCCAGCCGTCGGTCGACACAGAAAGGCACGTTCATCACTTTGTTAGGCCGCCAGTCGGCCGCGCAAATAAACCGGCGTCGCGTATCACGCCGTGGCGCGCGCGGGAGTGACACATGGCCTCCGCAGACGTGACGCGTGACGCGTGATGTCAGTCGGTGACGCCGTGACGCTGACGGGGTGACGGTGGTGATGGAGAGCTGCGGGTGACGGCGACGGTAGGCGGTGACGGCTCGGCTGCAGGCCACTGATACAGGTGACGGGACCGGGGCCGGGGCCGGGGTGACCGGTCCTGATTGGAGCCCGTCATGGGAGGACCGTCGGACGGCGGGGTGATACGACTCCCTCAGCGGTCGGCCTGCCCCGACCGCGCCTCGCCCACTCAGAGATTCTTCGGCCGGTAGCTGTGCACCTGCAGAAGTCGGCATCACAGGCGCGCCGGACCGCACTCAGCCGGGGCCGGAAAGCCGATCTGGCCGGCCGTGATCGTGTGGCTGACAGCTTGAGGCGGAGAGACCGATGCTGATTAGGACCGACATGCTGTCGAACAGGAGCTGCCTCCTCGGCACGTAGAGCCGACAGCGCCGGAACGCCGCTGCGATGGCCGAGTCAATCGCATTCCGAATGTGTCAACAAGGTCGGGTCGCAAGCTTCCAAAGGTAACAATGACGGTGAGAATGTATGATAGAGTTACTAAGCATCTTGAGAATTGTCATGATACCGATACCAGCACTGAGTTGCTTGAATGCAGTGCATGCTGTGCTACTGTATCCCATGACGTCAGTTGGTATACGTTTGTCTTAAATACATCCACGACTGTTGGAGATGTTTTTTTTGTATAATTTTTCATTTATTCATCATAAGTACATACAATGCGAGGACCTCAGCATCATTTCATCGTTGAACGAAGTACCTAAAAAAACATCAAGATCTAAAAGTCAAGAAGTCAAGATCTATTTCATAGAAGATCTATTTTATAGAAGTCAAGATCTATTTTATAGAAGATCTATTTTATAGAAGATCTATTTTATAGAAGATCTATTTTATAGAAGTCAAGATCTATTTTACTTTATTTTATTTTATTTGTTTAAGAACTGAGATGTAACTTTGCATCGCCAAACAATAAACAATTCCACACCAGGCAAATTTAACAATAGTTAAGCGGCCTTAAGAAACACACACACACACACACACACAACCAGTTAGGTTGGCGCATTGCACTCCCGGCCGGCCGACCGGCCCTGCAAAAGTGCGAGGGCCGGTCTCGGGTTGGCCCGGTTGGGTTAGGGGCGGGGGTCTCACACAGCCTCACAGACTGATGTTGATACTAAACATCGGACAATTGACATCCTCGATCAGGAACATCCGAAATGGTCATCAGACATACGGCCTAGTTTGTTTCTAAATCATTCAGCGGGGCCCATTTATTGTAAAAAGCATCCATCTTCCCGTTGATTGAAGCATTGTAATTCTCACTTAATTTGTCTGCCTGGAGCATGCTTAACAATGAGAAAATTGATGGTTTTCTCCCTGAATAGATTATTTGTGTTACAGCACCTATATAGTGATCGACTATTACGTTGCCGCGAACACCCAGAATTACTTCCTGTTGGAGATGTTGGTGATGCTGATGAATAGGGCCTTGACTCATGAATAACATCTCGACTAAACAGGAGCACCAGTTGCAGAGTCCATTTGGCGCCCAATGAACACCGACTGCAGCAAGATTATCCGTTCTAGTTGGAGTTACCGCCAAACCTGATGGCGACCTACCGGTGACCTTCGGATGACCTGCCGGTGACCCCGACCTGCATCCGGCGACCGTCCCTGCGAAATACCAGACTTAACAGCCTCTTTGCGAGCCGTAAGCCACAGGAAAACATCCGCTGCGCTGACGGCCGATGACGTGACGGAACGGAGGGTGTGACGTGATGGAACGGAGAGCGTGAAGAGACGTGACGATGGCTCACGTCACGGCTGCCGGCTGACCCCGGGACCGCTCCAGATGACCCGCCAGGGAGGGCCTTCAGTGGCCGCCAGGACCGGTGCGAAGGTGTTCACAAGCCACAGCTAAGGTAGCATACATTCCGGGTAGATCGATCAAACCGGCGCGTCAGGCTTCCCAGGACCTAAGAGAAATATGCGGCATCGAACGAATATTTAGGTACTCATATGTTTGTTCCAACAATGACGTTCATATTGAACTGTCGGTGAACTTAGAAAGTACCATGACCATATCCTGGTCACGACTTCGCAGGAGCCCCGCGAGGCGTCGAGCCTTCCAGTCTCCAGCTCCGACCATGACCTCACAGTAAGCGACACCCTATATTTTGTCCCGAACGTTCGGCCAACCGATCACGTGCCTTTTATTGTCTGCTGGGCATGGCGCATTCGCTCGACAAAGGTCACGACCCCCGCCGCTGCCGGCCGCCGTGCCATGCCGTGCATTATGTTCGCCTGGCCTTGATCCGTCGCCATGTGTTTGACTTTTTGATCCCGTGATCGCCCTCCCGTTTACTGTGTGACCCTGCATAGCAATGAATTGCAATGCATTACCCGGGTCGCCGACATCTGCCAACCGCCCAGACACCACGGCGTCCGTTTGTTTTTGTAACGGCAATTAGAACTGCACGCCGCCGAGGTAGCTTCTCATGAGCCCGCTGCCTGTCACCTTCCTGGGCGGCAAATCACCACTAAATTCTCCCTCCCAGGCCGCAGATGAAACGTGCCGGGATGAGCTGAGCTGATCGTTCCGGCCCCCCTCCCTTCTGCGGTGACAGATCCTGCACCTCTCCCTCTCCCTTCCCCCTCCCTCTCCCTCTCCCTCTCCCTTACCCCTGCCCCAGCAGCCGTCATCCTCCCATTGTGGCGTCAGCCGGCGCCGGCCGCCGCCCCGGCGAGCGACTGCACACCAGTGAGCCCCGCTGCGTCCCGCTGAGGCCCTCGGCTGGACGATACGACGGCGATGACTGCGCCGATTGGACGCGACTCCGACGCGGCCGACGACGCGGCGGGACCCGGGAGGACCCACGGTGTACCCGTGGCCAGGCGCCCCGGCGGTGTCGGTAAATCACGACTAATGTGACAGTACGAGCGGCGGCTAGGTGAGGTGAGGCGAGGTGAGGCGGACACACGCAGCGTGCACATCTAAGGCGGCGCGTGTGGCGTGCGGTCACCGCAGGTGGACAAAAAAGGCACCACGGGGTGGAGAGGGGGATTGAACTGGAGGCAGTGGGGATCAGCTGAAGAGTGAAGAGTCACTGGGGAACAAACAGTCAGAGAAGTCACGGGGGGGGGGGACAAACAGGCAGCTGGCCGGCCGCCGGTGGCCATGGACCACCGAGGTGTGGACACTGGCAGACCACCCGAACAATGATGGTCGACTGAAATACCAATAACAGTGAAATGCCGAAGTGGTGCGTTCATGAGCGCTCGACTCGTGCGTCCGGTGTATGAGATTTTACGATAAAATGTATCAATTGCATCGTATTTGTTTGAATGTGATGCATTTAAACGACCAGCTGAGATCAGAAGTCTCATCTTGTAATTCATAAGCCGCAGTTGAATTATGACCGTTTGAATCCACCCCTTCATTTGGTGCAGACCATTAGGCCGTTTCACTTACTCTGTGCAACAGACGTTGGTTTTGTTACGAGCTCGATCCCGTTCTTACATATCTATCCAGCCATTTACTACGCCCGCCGGCGCAGTATTACGCTAAGTAATCACATTTTTATGGCCGATGCCATCTTTTTCCCATTGCCAGAATGAGACTACTAAACCGCATAATCACCGACCACTCGCAGCCTTCTGACAATGAAACATACACGGCTGTACAGATTATACTGCAATTGAATTCCACTGGGACAAGCACCCTGTGATCAACCTTATTGATGGGCGTTATCAAGTCCGGCAAAATGCAGTGCTAATTGTAATTGAGCTAAAACCGCATCTCTGACCACGGCGCTGACCCGCAGTGACCCATGGGAGGTCAGAGGTCACGGCGGAGGTCGCGGCGTGGGGCCGGTCTGATGAGTGTGGCGCCGAGACCGGGATGAAGGGATCATGGACCGTCCAGTCACGGTCGAGGTCTGGAAGCGGTCCAGAACGGTCCGGGGGAGGGGAGAGGGGGGGGGGGGGAATCAGACACCGCCGCTGGAACGGACCAGCTTTGAAGAAGCAGCCGCCCAGGCAGCCGACAGTGAGTACAGTGAGTAAGGCAGGCAGACAGACAGTAAACAGGACACAGCAGCAATAGTCAGGCGATAGTCATTCAGACAGCTAACCAGTCCGCCAAGGCTGCAGTCGGACGATCAAGGCAGGCAGACAGTCAGCCAGCCAGCCACTCAGTCGGGCAAATGGGCTTAGGTGAAGCTCGGACGGATTAGCTGGCCAGTTTAGCAGATGAGTGTGGTTTTTAATTAGGGCGATAACATATGGAAATCAGGGCTTGATTACGCATCTTCAAAGGATAGAGGTATATGGTGCCCTTACCGCCTGAGGGCTGCACAACTCGTCATAATATTCATGTCATTCGTTGATGCGAACTGTTTGTGTTAGCGGAGTTTGTTTCCTATCAACCATTTTTATACCATCCAAACTTGGAGAGATTTCATCAATGGCGCATCATGTCTCGCATCTACGGCTCATCCGTATGCCATTCGTTATGTATGCGTTCTATTACGCAAATTGATGGAGCGTAAAGCCTGTGGCGGGAGCTTGAAGGGATTCGGCGTCCGATCTCTATGAAGGCGGGTCAGATTGGGCCAGGGGCAGAATAGCAAATAGCGCATATCGACCACAGCAATGGCACGCTGGCCTGGTTTTATGCTCGTTTTTACTTGACGGCTTGTGTTACCTTCGTCCCCTCTCTCCCTTCTAGCTCCCCCTCTCTCTATCTCCCTTTCCCCTCTCTCTCTATCTTCTTCTCTATTCCGTTTCGTTCCTCTCCTATCTCTGTCTGTCTGTCTGTCTGTCTGTCTGTCTGTCTGTCTGTCTGTCTGTCTGTCTGTCTGTCTGTCTGTCTGTCT
>JARFNZ010170568.1:0-16605 GCA_031763405.1 Balanus nubilus
GAGGGTTCGATGTGGTTTGCTTGGAAATATTAAAATACGGTGATTTGTTCGACTTAAGGTTACAGATACAGTCCGATGCATAACCCTCTCTGTAAGTTCGCTGACATGAATTCGTATGTGGTTTTATTATAAACGATTAACTTCAAACTGCATTACTGCCTGTGCAACGTCTAACTATTCGTCAAATAATATTTTTTGTCTCATTTTACCGGACGTTGCGGGTTTTGACTTCTGCAACCATACCACGTTATTTGATATATCTCTGTGTGATCGTGAGGGACACTGCCTCAAATGTTACCATGGCCGCCATGGGTTCCACAAGACGTTCACCCGTATAACCAGCTCGGGCTTCCTCTAACCCCTCTCTATATCTCAGGAGCGTTCGTGCCCCTGACCGAGCACGGCACCCTTCTGGTGGACGGCGTGCTGGCCTCCAACTACGCATCATTCCCTCACGGGCTGAGTCACGCGCTCACCGCCCCGTTCCGACTGTGGCCCACGCTCCTCTCCGACTGGTTCGTCGTCGACGACAAGAACGTGCTGGTCGGAGGGCTGAAGAGCTTGGGGAAGCTGCTGGTGGAAGCGCCTCCCACCGGCGTCCTGCGTCTGACGTCACTCTGAGTGGATATGACGACACTCCGAGGTTCGCCTGAGTGACGTCATAGTGACGCCGCGCTGAGGTGTAAGAGTTGGCGGAAGAGTCTGGTTCGGAGAGGTTTGATACTGGGTGACCGTCCGATGCCCAGTCAGATGGGAAGGCTTCTTTTAGGAGGCGAATCGAAGTAACTCTGGTCTGATTATGTTAAGAGGTGGGACACTTGCAAATCATTCACGAGCTAGTCTCTAACCCGACACTGGAATCAGTTTATGCGTTGGTGCTACATGTCGCTGTGTTTGCCCCCTGGAGGCCAATAGAGAACACTGTTAATGAGCTCATCTGGTAGTGCTAATTCCAAAGAATCTCGAAGCCCTATTTGACAAGTGCAAGTGTCTTTCCGTTTATGTCTAGATCTCAGTCAGGTGATCAATATTTACGTTGAATTTCGGTTGTTCAAATGTGTTCTAAACAATTTAGTTAGTCATGTGTGCTACCTACATGCCTAGCTTTACAACGATTACGATTTAATTCATATTAGTGTATAGCTGTGTTTAACTTTTGTGTGGAAGACATAATAAGAATTTTGCGTTTCACGTCACGATTATTTTGTATGCTCATGTTTGTCACTGAAATGCACTTCAAATATATTCACTTGGCTTGTGCTAAAGAAACTGTTACAAATGATTCGCAGGCGGTTTTATATATTTACCTACGAACGACGCGATTATGGAAAAAACTACGCACACACACACACACACGTTTTAAATAGCAAATATTATATTTGTCATATTTACACGTATATGGCTCACAGAAGGCAATATGAAATAACAATATGTTTAATTCACACGACTGGTAACCCCGGAAGGCAGCGGACAGGGAATGCTTTGATTAACGACTCCAGCTGACTGACAATTCCATGACCAACAAGAGCGACTTCACTGCAATATCAGTCCTTCAATCCCTGTATCACTATTGTCTCTTCCCTCTACTTCAACAGTTCACTCTCAAAACGATCACCACACACGCACGCACTCTCGCTCTCAGTCTCTCACTCATCCAGTGATCTGTTTGTACGTCCCACTCATGAGTCCGGCTTGTTGAGCTCGACCGGCGCCTCCCTTGCGAAGGCTGATCGCGGATCCGGCGCCCGAGCCTCGAGAGACTAGGACGAGTGTTCGGAGCCACTGGTCACCGCGACGATGGCGCCACCCTCTTCTGAGGCGGCCGCCGAAGGAACTAGGCCCATGGCCGCCCGCGTCTCAGTGCGAGCCGCCGACGTCGCTGCCGACACAGGATCAGCGTTAGCGGAATTATACAGAAGGCTACGCAAGACATTAATATTTAGCCGAACAATTGTTTTATTTATGCTCTGAAACAGCAAGAATGTGTAAAATGTATCTTCCTATTCACTCAATGAAAATTTCTTTGAGTTTACGACACGTGTAACGTAAAACGAAACGTGAACGCATTTTTATTTCCAATGTCACTTCTTTTTAATAATGAGCAGACAAGAAACACAACTGATGTCAGATTCAGCGACTGGTCCGAATTACCTCGTCAATGTCATCAGCCAAAGCCCTGTATATACACAACGGGGTAAGCTCTGTCAGAAGAGCGGTCAGTGAAGTCGTACGGTCTGTCGAGGACATGGTACTGCTGATGTCGGGAGGGTAGGACGGGGGGCACGCCGACCCCGTCGGACCGGCCTGAGATCGCAGAAGGACTTCCCGGCCGCCGCCTGGCGCGGGAGGAGGTCCCTGACCTCCCTGACCCGCCCCGTGGCCCGCCCCGTGACCGGCCCCGGGGTCGGGTCGGTAGCCGGTGCCTCCGGGCTGGCTCTGAGCGGGGTTTGATAACTGAAGGAGAGGGATCTTCCGCGGCATATTGCAGCGGAAGGAGCCGTGCTGGCTCCGTCTGCCATCGCCAGCCGGGCCGGTCGGCCGCCTGTGGACGGCGAGGGGAGGAGTTCCACACCCACACCCGCCGCTCAGTGTCGGCTGGAGACAGGTCGCTATCGTCTGCCGCTGTGGCTACATCAGCTTCAGGCTCGGCTGCTTCAGCGTCAGCCTCGTCTGCGGCGTCGCTGGAGATCGGCAACTCCCACGATGGTGTCCGCCTCTGCGGTGGGAGTGGCGTGGAGGGTGCCCGGTTGGGTGGTGACCGGAACCGGTCGTGAGGAAGTGAAGTCTTCGAGGAGAGACTGTCCTCTGCGGGCCAGAGCGGGCTTCTTGTGGTAGTGCTCTTTGGAGACCGGAAGGGTAAAGGATTCCTCGACAGGCTGGGTGCTGAAGGCCGGCTGTTCTTGGTTGTGGCGTCAATGGTAGGTGAGAAAGAGGCCATCTCTCTTACTTTTGGTATAGATGCAGCGGCGAGATCTCGAGATGGCTCCCCATCACTTGCTGTAATTGTCAGCAGCTGCCGCCACTTATCGAACAGCCCATGTTTTTGTTGAGGTTGCGTCTTTTCAACTTCAGAGGCGAGAGAGGATGGTGCAATAATTTTGACTGATGTCCGATGTGGAATAGTCAGCCTTTGCAAAAGTGAGTGAGTCGTCTCACCTGGAAACAGATTATCCAACGCAAGGCGGTCTTTTATAGGTATTAGAGACTTAGATTCCATGGTGGGAATTCGCGACATGCCACGAGTGCTTGATTTCGGCATAGAAACGCTCAATGGAGAACTTTGAGTGCTGCTGCTAATTGGAATATGTGTGGTTCTTGATACCATACCCATTTCGTCGATTTCAGCCTTTGCGGAGATTGGTACCATCAAAGACATGACATGTTGCTGGAGCGCTACGCTCCCTCGAGTCTGATTCAGTTGCACGCGTTTTAGATTCAGCAGCGAAATAAGTTGGTCTCCCAAAGACAGACCAGGTTTTGCTGTCACAGCCTCTTCTTTGGATGGTGGGTCTGATGCAGATGTCTCGACATTTTGGGCTAGGCTATCTACTCCCTTCTCTTTCTTTCTCTTCACCATTTGTTTCAATAATTTTTGCTTCAACAGTTCTTTTAGAAGCTTTGACGGATCTGCAAACTTTGACGGATCTGCAAACTCTTGAGGATCTGCAAACTGTCGTGAAGGTGTAGTACTTGATATAGCTGGTGCAGATGAAGCCATTACGTCTTCCGCAATATCTTCTAGAACTAGTTTCATTGCATTCTGCTTGTGCAATTGATCTTTCCACTTCGCTAGCATTTTATGCTTACTAGACATCATATTTCCTTCACCAGAAGACTTCGATGCTGGCAACGCAATCAATACCCTTTGTGTAGTTGAAGATGTTTGGAAATCACCCATCTCTTCTAACTTTTCTTGTGTGGCAAGCTCCTCTAGTGTCCTCAGCCGCAGCTGCTCTGACAGCGATATCACTTCTTCTCCGGCACCCTTTTGTACTCCTGAAGTCTTCTTATCTTTCGCCGCTGAAGACCCCACGGTCCTCAACCGAGAAACCTGGCTCCCTTCCAGCGCCTTGCGTCGTTGTACCACTGCTGACGCTGGGGCTTGAAGAGGAATCGACGTTGTGTTCCCTGACGATGAGAACATTTCAGGAGCCGACGTGTTGCCCAGCGCTTCTCTATCACCCAACGTTCTCTGGGACTCTCGCTTGAAGCTGGAAGCAGACAGCTGCGACAGCAGCGCCGCTAGACGACTTTCAGTCAAAGCGGGAGGATCTTGGACCATTTTAAGTGGGACTCTGGTGATGGATTGCTTCGTAGTGTCCATTGGGGTCCGAGAGACGCCTCGCGTTGACGGTCCTCTGTTCATTATTGAGATCGGTCTTAGTAATTCGAGGGTATTTTCGAAGCCTCGCATTACCGATTTATCCATATCAAGGGGGTGCTCTGAAGTCTCTGTCAGATCCTCTTTAGGAGCTCGAAGGAGTTCTAACGTCTCTGCTGGTTGTGTTCTTACCATCATCGAGACTGCTTCTCTCGAGGAATTCGGTAGAATTCTAACAAGGTCTCGCAGAGTGGTTCGCCTTCGAGTCGGCCGAACAGTGGTCCGCCGGTTGAAAGCAAGTCGGCTAGAAGTCCGTTCCTGAGTGTCCGGTCGCTCTCTCGTCAAGATGCGAGCAGTAGTCAACTCCCTGTTGGCAGGTCGGCCAGTGGTTCGTTCCCTGGTGACAAGTCGCGCACCGGTCCCAATGCGAGTAGAGTTCCTTCCTCTAGCGACAGGCCTTGCTCTAGCCCTGGTTCGGATAGAAGTTCGACCCGTGGAAACAGGTCGTGCAGTGGTTTGCCTTCCGACGAACGGTCTAGTGGCCGTCCTCTTCCTGGTGTCAGATCGGGTAGTCGTGCTCCTCCTCGTGTCAGATCGGGTAGTCGTGCTCCTCCTCGAGTCAGGTCGTAGAGTGATTCGCCTCAGCACATCAGCCAGGGTGGTTCCCAGTCTCTGTCGGGCCTGTCCCGGTTCTGGTGTTCGTGTGGTCACCTCTGGTAGCCTGAGGCGCTCAAACAGTGGCCGCGGAGAGATCGGCTCCCGGGTGCTGACCTCCGACTCCTGATCACTGGCCTCCGACTCCCGGCTCTTCTCCCCGCGTCCTCGTTTCATCTCCTGCTCAACTCGGCGCAGGAGTTCAGATAGAGCCATAGATTCGGAGGGCATACTAGAGTTCGAAGACTTTTGACCAAGAGTAGCGGGTGAGGGTGAAACAGTGGTCATGGCGTCTGTATCGATGGACAGCGCTGTGGGCGTGGTCGTTATCTCACGGTTCATGATGCTCAAGATGGCCGACATCACTGTCGGGATTTGCTCTAGTTTTATGACCATAGCAAGAGGGATTGAAGAAAGTAGTTCGGCCATGTTTTGATGTTTCATGGACTTGTTGCTCTGGAAGGATTCTGTTGTCAGAACGGTAACATTAGAAAGGTTGAGCGGGGTTTTAATGGGATTCGCTGTTGTATTATTTGGCTCAAAAACAGAGTTATCTAGTGACTTGCGAGTTGTAGATGTGAAATTCAACATCACGTTGACGTTGGACATGGCTGAGGGCATCAAGCGAATTGATGACTTTGTATCATTTTGGGCAGCCTCACTTATCATGTCACTTAACCGTAACTTCGGACGTTTGTTTTCCTTTGTTTGTTCCATGACCCCTGTCCTAATCGACTTCATAATTTGCGTTTCCGTGTCATCAAAAAGTTTTTCGAAGGTAGCATTCCTGTTCCTCAAAGCATCCTCTGATATTACAACGACATCACTGGAGCTTTCCGGGAACATGACATCAAGTTCTTTGGAAACTTCTTGTATTGTTTTAGACGGTGGTAGCATGGCAGCAGTGTCGGTGACCTTAACCTCGAACAGCTTTCCTTGTTGATCATCATCTTCGGTCGCGTTGCCATTGACCCTGTAGAAAACACGGAACAACCGATCTTCTTCCGGAAAGGAACTGTTCAGTGTCTCAGGTATCATGTTCCTGAACGTTTCGCGGATGCTCTGAATCGTGTTTTCAAACTCTGGCAGAGCTCCGTGCATGGTATTTACCATCTTCTTCACCTCTGCTGGCGGCGGCACGGTCGGGTTGGCTGGATTCTGTCTCACTTCAACCTCTGTATCGACCCCGTCCGGCATCATACCATCTTCCACCGTCACCACCAGAAGCCCATCATCCTCCACGGCTTCTCCAGCGCCGTCTGCAGGAACTGACGTTTCACCCAAACCCACTGACGTTGCTGTCACCGTCCCTTCTGAATCTTCCTCTTGGGGTTCGGAATCCAGCTTCGCCAGAGCTTCAAGAGCGTTCATCAGTCTCAGCCTGGCGGCCAGCGATAGCCCACCCATGGAGTGCAGTTCTGAACGTTCTCCTTCGCGATCCGTCTCCGCTGCCACGAACATGTTGACTGGCTGAGAAGCCTGTCCAACAGACACCTCTCCGTTCGTCACGTGATGATCCAAGTCTTTCGTCATCTCCACCGTTGCCAGAACATTTTCCCGTCTCATCTTTTGCACCTCGGCCATTTGCATCGCCTTGATCATCATATCTGCCGTCAAGTCCGACGTTCGCGTTGTGATGTCGCTACCGACTGGCGGCACCGATGTGACCACCTGTCGCTCGCCGTCTCCGGTGCGCAGCTGCTCTGCCTCTGCGTCTAGCATCCTGGTCGTCATGAGCATGAGGTCAAGGAACTTGGCTGGGGGCGTGACACCGAAAGAAGCATCGATGGGTTTCCCAAAAGGGCCGGTCATGTCGGTCTCGATCTCATTGGCGGCGTCGGGGTCGGCGAAGAGGAGCGGAAAGTCGTCCTTGAGGTTAGATGACAAGGGTACGAAGTCGGACGGAGGCAGGAGATCGTTGAATGATGAGCTGCTGTCAGGCTGGGAGAAGGAGGCGGACGCGGAGAGACGCAATGGTGTGGGGAGGACAGGGAGATCAGCGTCCAGGGAGTCAGTCCATGAGTCCGAGGCCGGGTCACGGCGGCCGGCGTCCCACAGGTCAGTGCGAGGTCGGTAGGTCGTGACCCGAGAGCTCGCGAGTCCTGTGAAGCAAACATGCAGTTTATGCGTGCAGGTGGCTGAAAGGGATACGTTGGGTGCAGTTTAACAGCGTGAGGTGGATGCAAAGCATAGGGAAAAGCGGCGCATATTACAAGAGAATGTAATCAGTCAATAGCATGCAAATATACTAGGCATTTTTATCAGACTGAAACAATCTCATTACGGTCAACATAAAATGAGCCAATATAGGTTAAGTCAACTGCAGTTTGGCTCCTGATATCGACGTGTAAGACATGGTTGTCTCTGGAGAGTTACAAGCGATTAAATATTATTGTTTGAGTTGAACAATTGCACTGGTCTTTCAATGCGGCTCAGCATTTATTTTAAAATTGAAAGAGATGACGACATTGAGCTTACTGTAAGAATTAGGAGACTGCGACTACGCACGGAGTGCAGTGCAATGGTTCAACCGTTAGAAGAAGTTACTGACTTGATTTATGAAGGAATGCATATAACTAAACAGAATATAACGGAATAAGCTGAAAACTACTAAATACAGTATAGGAAGAGCATACATCTAAGTCAGTTTTACATATACACCGCAAACATTTCATTTATGTCTGTAAGAAGTTATTCGTAAAATGTCTTGTCCGTCGCAGAAGGCATGCCATCGCTGCTACTCAGTTTTGTAGACCGCTACATCACCAGTGCTAGCTGTCATAGTGTCGATGGCGAAAGCCGCTGTCGACGGTGGAAGACGTCATGGTCTGCGCAACAACTGGCCGAGGCGTCGTGTCGGTCAGTCGAAGCGAAAGCGTCGTTGGCTGAAGCGTGTTAATCAGAGCATCCGAGATACCTGTTGAAGAATGGCGCGGACGTCGATGTCGGGAGCCGGAGCGTCAGTCGGCGGCGGTAGGTACTCTGACGGCTGCGGCCGCACCTCCAGCTGACCTTCCAGTTCCTCCTCCACCGGAGCTGCTTCCTCCACCGGAGCTGCTTCCTCCACAAGAGCTGCCTCCTCCACCGCCACCTCTTCCTCCTCCTCCGGCTCTCCCAGCAGCGGCACCTGCTCTGTCACCACCGGCTCCTCGACCACTTCCACCAGCGCCTCCTCAGTCGTGGCGTCCGAGAACGACGCAACCGCGGAGGCGGCCGCTGGAGACGCAGGAACTTCGGGTACTTCGAGAACCTCGGAAGCCACCTCCGAATGTGTACTGACCTCTGAAAAGCCAGTTGCTGGGATGGAGATCTCGCCTGAGCCCACAGAAGGTGTGCTTATCTCGGATGCCTCCTCGGCAGGTGACGTACTCTCCGACAGACGATCTGCAGAGGATCCGTAGGCGGCAAGCGCTGGCAATGCCTGTGTTAGGGGTGCGATGTTGTCGTCGTCGAAGTCGTCGACCTCACCAACGGATGATCCGCTCGAGCTGACGCCAGAACTGGAACCTGAGCTGGAGCTGAAACCAGAGCCGGAGCTGGTACTAGAGCCGACACTAGAGGCTGATCCACCGACCAGGACTCCAGGAGCTGTGATGTCGTCCACGAAAGAGCTGACTTGTTCGCCTGATGATATATCTCCACCGTCAGAGACGCCAATGTCGTTGCTCGATTGGATTTCCTCATCACCAGGCGTGTTGATCTCACCGTCTGTAGTGACAACGCCAGAATCTGTGACGTCAGCGGCGAACGAGGTGATCTCATTCTCCGAAGAAATAATCTCACCGCCGACTGTGCTGACACCACCGTCAGTTGAGCCGGACTCATCGAAGCCCGTTGAGAGGATCTCACCAACCGCTCCCGAGGTGTCGCCTACGATGTTCTGCACGAAGCCTCCGGAATTATCTTGGATCACGCTGAAATGGAGGACCCAGCGTCAGAGCATGTCAGGACGATGCGAATTCATGGGCAAGCGAGTGCATTCAGGCGTATGCAATGCAAGTGGCAGTTCACAGCGTGTCTCAGTGTGTGATGACGGTGTCCGACACAGTCGTGCCAGCTCAGTGTGCCCAGTGCTGGCGTGACATGGTCAGAGTTCCGCTGCATCAGCCGGTGACCTGTGGAAGGCGGTGGTGCATGCAAGGATAGCACCCCATCCAGCGCACATGTGCAATGCGTGCAGCCCAGCGTATCTGCATCAGTCATAGCATCAACCAGTGGCATCGGCACCCAGTCAGTCACATGAGCAGTGCGTCACACCGGCATCAGTCAGTCGGGCGTCCACCTGTCGAAGCGACGCGTCATGGCTGGTCACAGCGGGTCACGGCAGGTCCGGCGGCAGATGTCTGAACCACCGCACACGCAGTCGGGTCCGCTCCGAAGGCTCTTCCGTGCTGCTCGCCTGCCGCGACCGCCAAGGTAGCCTCTGGCGGGACCTAGGTCGCTCAGAGGGGGAATACGAGTTAGGGGAAGAGATGGAGGTGTTTGAGGAAATGCTGGCTGTCGCAGACGCCGTGTCAGTGCCTATGGTGTTTACTTCTGGTAGTTTGTCGGCCCGTGCACTGAGTTTTTGCAACGCTGTTTGGCTTTCTCCAGTGTCTACCAGTGTTTTAGATGTAGATGGCTTTGTACGCTCTGTGGACTTCTTTGCCAGGTTTGTGACACCTGATAGATCGTCCTCATGCCGATATGAAGGAAACACCACAGACAGCGGTCCACGCGAAGTGACGTTGTGCCGAACAGAAGCCGCTGCGGTCAGTTGCTTTTGGGACGATTCGGTACCACGCGCTCTACCTGGTGTTCGTAGCCTGAATTTTCGTCTTGTTGTGGAAGGCGATATTGAACTAACATTCGAAGGGGTGTCAGAATTTGCTACATTCTTGTTTTCCAGCCGTTGGGGAATTACATTTCCGTCTATTTTTGTGATTTCTTCAGAATTGCTTTCAGAGTCTTCCTCCGTTTTCTGTGTCCTGGCTGAAGGTTTCCTTCGGGTAAGTCTTCGGAAGGGTCTTCTCGTTGCCCTTTCACGTTTTATACTACTTGAAAGATTGGTAGGTGACTTTGTAGTTAACTCAACTTCTTCATGCACATACTTTTTGGTTGCCTTTAATCTGTTCCTCAAACGGCGGTTCCTCCGTGCAAATGGTGCGTTAATTTTGTTGGATGTGTCATTTGGATCTCCATCAACAGTAATGTTCTTGCGCGACGTGTCACTGATTGTAGTTCCACGCGACTTATTATTGCGATCGTTAGCCAGTTTTCTTCTGCGGTATGAATTCTGTCGAAAATTAACAGCATTAGCGCGAACACTGGCGTCCTCAACAGTTGTTTGATTTTTAGACGTTTGTGACGCCGAAGAAGTCGGCTTCTGTCGGCTTCTGAAGTGATTTGTACGTTTTGCATGCAGGTTTCGCTTGAAGTCTCTTACATCGTCGTCACTTCCTTGACGTTTGTTATCACCCTCCACCTCTGTCCTCTTTGTTTCCGCCTCTTTCAGTTCCACCGAGGTTATCTGCTTTTCCTTCAGCACATTACCCAGCCTGTTTCTTCGTCGCTGATACCTATCTCTTCCTCTCAACCTAATGCCCGAAGTCCTTGACTTCTCCACCCGTGCCTCCGTTTTGTCCGCACCATCCACCACGTTCTCTGAAGGTGGCGGTGCGGCCGTGGTGCTCGCCCTGCTCCGCCTCAGCCACGGCGGCCTGCGGCGCGAGAATACCGACCTCGGAGTCACCGTCTTCTGCAGCGCCGGCCTCCGGTGCGACCAAGGCCTCACGTCCACCACGGGACGCTGGCTGCCGGAGGAAGACCCACCACGAGCCACCGACCCCAGCAGACCCAGCACCGAGTTGGCAGTGGTCCCCGACACGGGGCTAACGGTTGTCTCCGCAGGGAAGTAGGTGCCGTTGATAGTCGTGTACGAAGACCCAACCGCTAGTGAAGCTTCAGTGGGAGAAATGCCCGATGGCGTCGGAGCTGGCGAGATAACCACAGTTGAGTTGCTGATCTTTTGCTGTGACGGTGCTGGTGTGGTGAGTACACCATGCCAGCCTGGTTGACGCTTCTTGAAGTTGAAGGCAGTAGACGGCGCTCTAGTCGTTGTAGTGATTGTTTCAGCGGTAGACGTCACAGAGGTGGGCAACAAGTTAGCGTCGTCTACCAAGTTCTCCCGACTTCCGAGGCTGTCGAGACTTGTTACAGGTCTCGTCGGTACCGTTGAAGCTTCTTCAGTGCCGCGGTGATCCTCCGGAGGCAGGTACGGCAGGACCAGGAAAGGGGTCACAATCTGGACAGCTAGCGGGCCGGAGCTGGCATCAGGGGACGCCGTGCTCTCCGACTCCATGCCGACCGCTAATGTTGAGTAGCTGGCGGTGGGTGTCAGAGGGGTGGACGGCCCGGCGCTCTCTGCTGAAGCCGTCACAACACTGGGCTCATCAGACGGGAAGATCGTGGTGAAGCTAGACACAGGGAACGGTGTAGGTGAAGTCGTTTCTGTCTCCTGCGTTGAGAAGGGTTGCGGTGGGAGATATTTAAACGGTGACGGCGTAGTGGTTGACTGGAGTGATGTGCTAGGCGCAGCAGGCAAGGAAGTGGTTGACGATGCTTCCTCTGTTTCTATGTTGATTTCGGTGGTAGATATGTGACCTGTTGGGTTTTCTGTGGTTGAAGGGGCTGTAAAGAAGAGTTGCAGAGGGCCAACGGTGGCCTCAAGCTTAAAGTATGTGGGTAAATCAGAGGCATCATCTTCCGTTGAGCTGGATTCTGGCGCAGGAGGACTCGCAGAGAAAATGTTAATGACTGGTTCTTCGGTCACGGAATCATCTGTGTCCGTAGTTCTTGCTGTAGGCACAGGTAGGTAGCTCGTCACTGGCAGTTTAGTGGTGACCTCTAGACGTTCGAATTCTGCCATAGGAGTTGAAATCGTGTCGTCGTCGAATATATCGTTAACAACTGGAGATTGAGTGGTGGAGGCTGTTGGAGGGGCTTCGGTGGTTGACCGAACGGTACTACTGGTCACTGAGTGATCAGCGTCTATTGAGCTCTTCGAACCTGATTCAGGAGTCGTGGATACTTCCGTGAAGTCTTGTACCGAGTCCAAGGTCGACTCTGTGTCGGGGGAAGGAGTCGTGGTTGAGTTAAATTCTGGATCTGGAGGCAGATAGCCAATAGAAATGTTTGAAACGATCAACTTCGCAGACGATGAGCTTAAGCCAAGATTTTGTTTTAAAATATTGCTCAACCGTACTCTGCTTTTCTTCGATTTCTTTCTGACTGGCTTTTCTGCCGTACTGGAACCGTTTCTTGCAATCGTCACCAGCTTTTCTTCTGTCTTGGAGTCATTTTCGGCATACTTGACGAGCTTTCGTACTGTTTGAGACACGTGTTCGGCATTCGTGACTAGCTTCTCTGCCGTTCCGAAACTCTCCTCCGTTGGAGGCACTAACGGAGGCGGCTCAAGGTACTCAGATACTCCCATCTCTTCCCTCAGCAAGAGATCCTCGTCCAAATCAGATGTCGGCGAATGTTCTACCACTGACTCTAGCTTTGCCGGTGAGACAGTGGACGTAAACGGCTCCAAATACTTATCGACTATGGCCTCGATTGTCGTCAGTTCGGGCTCGATTGATGCACTGGCTTCGAATTGAAGGTTGGCATCTGCACTTGCAGGCGTTGTAGCTTTTGGGATAGACACCAGTTCATTTGATACTGTTGGCTTTGGTGGCTCGGTCTCCGTTACACTCAAGTCCTCTGACTTTGACGGGCTTGTCACTGGGTCAATCGAGTTTGTTGGCTCATCTTGGATAGTCCCTGGGTCAGGCGGCAGGTATCCAAGAGGCAGCAGGAAATCTACCACGGGGTTAGAGCTCTCTGACTTCGCTATCTCCTCCTGTTGGTCACCGTTTACTGACTGCAACATGGTCAGTTTCTCCGACTTCGATTTTTCATCTGTCTTTTCGTCGCTGTCGCCAGCTCCAGGCCACACCAGCTTGTCGGGTCTTCTTATCGTTTTTCTCGTAGAGCCACCTGGCCGTTTGACACGCAGCTTCTCTGCTGTCTGTGTTGCGGCCTCAGTCTTGGAAGTCGCACCAGTCTCGGGGCTGTATGAGGTGTTCAATCTAACTTCCTTGCTTTCCGAGAGTGTACCAGAATTCGATTTCTCTTCTGTGCTTGGTCTTGCACGAGCGTTTCCTAATACAGCACCAGGCCTTCTAGCCCTCAATTTCACCCTCCTATTAGCAACGGTTCCCCTGTTCTCCTGAGCTTCATTGGGCCTTCTGGCCCTCAACCTCTCCCCCGTGCCCGCAGAAGTTCCCTGGACTAGCTGAACTCTGCCGGGCCTACGAACCCTCACACGGAACTTCTCCAAGGGGACGGGTGGACTGAGATGCAGATGGACCGTCTGTGTGGGCCGCAGACGATCTGCTTCCCCAGCCGTCAGCCGAACACTGGTCCGCAGCACCGTCCGCCACCTGCTGACAGCGGCGGCGCCACCTGTCGGGACGGCGCCACCGTCGGGGGAGGAGGAGGAGGAGGAGGAGGAGGCGCGCAGGGAAGCCATGGCCGACAGATGGCGCGAGCTGAGCGCCGCCGCCAGCCTCCGGGACAGGTGCGGCAGGATGGTGGAGCGAAGCCGCTGGAGTCTAGTTGTGAACTGCAGTACAGAGCCCTTACCGAGCTGCCTCGGCAATGATGCGGATGCTCCGGCGTCAGGGGGCTTCAGTATCGCGCCGACGTCCAGCAAGACGGTGGTGGAGGTAGTGCGACCTCGGGAGGGTGGTGACCCCTCAGGTTCGACAGCCCGGGGTGGGGACACGATGGAGGATACCGGCCGGTGGGGCAGGGGAGGGGTGCGCAGTGGGGAGGCAAAGGGGGACGGGAGAGGCGCAGAGGCTACCTTGGCGCCCAGCTTGGGCCAATCGAGTCGGAAGTCGTAAATCTCGACGCTGGTGGGAACAGCGTCGCGTCAGTCAGGGTTAGGCAGACAAGACAGAGAGGATGCACTGGCCACTAACTAATGTCTACTATGAATGTTAGTATGCAAGCGAATCTATGCTATATGGAGAAGCGAATAGGCTGTTCTAATGATTGTCTCATCTCAGTTACTATAGGCATAAGCTATTAGAGAACTAGAAACGGGCGTTGCAATTTCTACGAACTAAAGCTGATCGTTAGTAGCTCATGCCGATTAAAATGGGGTTTGGATGAAAGTCGCTACACTTTGCACTCTCATATAAGAATTGACAGGATAAGATGAGCAAGAACTGCAACTAAAAAGGAAGTAACGCCACTTCTAGCCCGAACAATGCACGCATTACGAATGCCCATGCTTCGGAAGTAATATTGCACTCGTGTTAGTAAAACAAGCATGCTTGACTAGTGATTGATGATCCGTCCATTTTCCAAGTCAAGATTCTTCGTAATCGGTACCCCGGCCTTTCACCCACCTGCTCTGCTGCTGACCCTCCTGGAACTGGGTGGCCGGTGCCGAGTAGTCGTACTGCTCCTCCTCTGTCTGCTGGCCCTGGCCGCTGACCTGCTGACTCTGACCACTGACCGAGGTCAGCAGCTGACCCTGGGCTCTGACATCGAAGTCCGGAGAGCCCCCGGTGGTGTCCAGAGTTTGGTCACCGAAGAAACCGTCAGTGTTGCCACCCGTCTGTGGTGAATTGAAACCGGGGAATTAGGAATGTAGAATACGAAATATAGCCCAGATCGCTGGCAGGATGATCTTAACAAATATGTGTCTGCGCAAAACGTACTGAAGAGGAAACATGTTAATCAGCATCAGCTCACAGTGCCATCTAATTTTCGAAGCAGTGACACAACAAGATCAGGTAGAAAGCAGCGAGTATATAATTCTTTTCTTTCGCACCATCACGGCAATCCTCTCACATTATCATAAAGACTTCCTCAACGATGACAAACTGCGAAATTTGTAAACTTTTCTAATGTTCCACAATCACTGAAGCCACTTGAACCTCTGCTTGAAAACGCTTCAACGCAAACTTCCGTCAGGCTTCAATTCCACGCCGTTCACCGCAATCCAAATCGCCCACTTGTCTGCATGACTGATGATAGCACGCTTCACATCGTCTCTCCATTTTCACCACATATCGCCAATGCTGGCGGAAGCGCAACCGCAGGCGACACATTATTCCACTGAGCGTGATGGTGTGCCAGTAAGGTTGGCAATTACTCGGTGAATCTCTCCGCGACAGCCTTTAATCTACCGCGGGAACCGCCCGCCCCTCCGCACACATAGCACGACGCGACCGCCCCGTAACCAGACAGCGCCATCACCGTCGGGAGTCGCCTGCGAAGCGAGCGCCTCGAGGCAGCGCGAAGCGGCTCGAGGCGACGCGAAGCGACTCGAGGCGACACGAAGCGACTCGAGGCGACTCGAGGCAGCGCGAAACGGCTCGAGGCAGCCCAAGGGACCAAAGACGACCCGATGAAATACTGGCGGAGACACGAAGCCTGCGAGGCTAACCAGACAATGTGAGCGAAGCGAGTCGCCGGCAACGCCCGGCGCGGACCCATGCGACTCAACTTTGCTCTCCGCAGCCGGGAACGGCTCTGCGGCGAAAGCCTTGCTGGTCGCGTCGCGATATCTCCGCATGCCCACGGCGCAGCCTGCGGCGTTGCCGGCGCAGCTGCGACGTTCCCGGCGCAGCTGGCGGCAATATGACGCAGCCGTGGCGAACTGGTACCGTCGAGAAAACCAACTCCCACCGTGTGAGCACACCAATCTACCAGGTAGGTACCAGGTAAAATACCAGGTGTATGTTTAATTAAAAGTTGATGCATATTGTCAACTCACGGAACATATTTGATCCTAAATGGTAATTAAAAGCAAGCGATGCATTGCTTGTGTGCTGAAGACAGCGGTTAAACGCGATGTAAGTCACAAAGCGATGTAGCTTAGGTTATACGTCGTTAGGTTATTTGTGCAGATATTATATACCATATAATATCTGAGAATCTACTTTATCTACTTTATAAAGATAAATTATTATGGGATGTCACGTGCTGGTTAGGAAAACAAATTCACATTTGCAAATGATAGCTATTTTTATTCCGCATCTAAGACTCGAAAAACAACCGTTGATGCGTTTTGGCAGTGTGGCTCGAGACATGATAGTAAGCTATAACGTCCGATTTTAGCTCGTGACATTTTTTATGCTGGTGGCAGGGCTACGGTGTCAACACGATGCTAGCGATTCTCGCTCCAAATCCGACTCCAGCCTGAGAAAATCAGTTTTGCCACCATCTTAGATTACGGCCTATATCCGGTCTCCATCTAGCTAGATAATTATATATACAACGTCACTCATTGCCTTCCTTCTCTATTTGCTTTATTCTTAGCAACACTCGAGCGCAGTTTGCTACGCCGCCCGAACACGGGCGTGGCGTACCGACCGCGCATTCAGCCTAGACGCGCCCGCCTGCCGGCTACCAACTCCGCGAAACGGGCACCGAGCGGCGAGATTAGCCAGCTGCCGCCGGTTAAAGGGAATGTGAGGGTTTTTTCAGCTTTTTTGGAGTTAACGACGTATTTTGACACAGGACAATAAATTATATACTAAATTTAAGTTATTTTGCTATGTCTTATCTGTATGCAACGGAAAACA
>JARFNZ010170679.1:0-16578 GCA_031763405.1 Balanus nubilus
AGCAACTAGGGCTTTACTGGAGGAATGCAAGTATGACTTGATTCAGAAAAATCTGCCCTACAATTCCATGTCCATAATCCATATCGCCAATGTCAGTAGACACACTACCTTTAAAACCATCGTTTTTATATACTTCTAAAAAAAATGCATTCTAACCCATGCTTTAGCATTTGCAAGAATAAATACCCACCAGCTCATATCCTACCCACCTTCCTCCGGTTCCATCGTTTTGCTTGCCGTTATGCTAACTGTCCCGTTGTGTGATAAGCTCGTCACTGAGCCACAGCCGCCCCGGGCCGCGGGCGGTCCGAGCAGCCGGCGAACACCAGGCAACTGTGAAAGGGCCGACTCGCACGTCCGGTGACCCGACCTGCCTCCCGTATAAACAGACAACCACTTCGCCATGCGCCGGGGCAGGTCACATGAATGTGACATGGAGGACAGCTTAGACTTGTATGTGGTGTTCGTTGCCTGGTTAGCAGAGCAGCGGTGCAGCCCTGATATGGTGAGCAGCCATCACCGTGTCTTGATGATAGCGCTATGATCGTTTTCCTGTGAGCGATGTTTGAAAGAGTTCAAGGAATGCTCTAGATTTATTCATCATTTTGCAATGGGTTTTGTAACGTATTTGTTTACATGGTTAAATGTTAACTATCTGATTTGGATTTAAATCATCGCTGATTATGATGGCGGCTATTTGAAAGCTTTCTGTGCGACCTATGCATCGACAAGCTTAAATGCTAAGTATCGTTTAATTACCCGAAGACCCGAAGTTGTCTGCCAATATGTGGTCAATTGTGGCAATAAACCTCGCTGACGGATCAAAATGTGAACATTCACTGAGCGAAAAGAAAATGAAGTGGGGCGGACAACTCTCAACTTTGTGATCACTCGGCATGCTGACGTATGAATGGATTAATGCCGTTTGAATTCCGTTTCTAGAAGTACGGCATCGCGCCGGGACTAGCAGCTATAAAAGCTGCGCTGGGCCGGTTTTGTGTTATTATCTTCCCACGTCTAAATGCCTTTAGGTTGTATTCCATCACAGCCGGTGACGTCATCACATTGCCCCATCCGGCCCCGCTCTGTCGACACTGGCAGTGTGTGTGTGTGGGGGGGGGGGGGGTATAGTACACAGTACACAGTACACAGCCCCTCCCCGTCCCCTGCCCCCCGCCCTCCCCCGCAGCCGACAGACGACCTCCCAGTCCCTGTCATTGGCTGCCGCCGCGGGGCATATATGTTAATGAGTCGAGAACAGTTTCCATGTATCGGGCACCCGGGCGGCGGGGGTGGCGGTCAGAAAACGGTCGGAGGGCGGGACAGCTGGACGACGGGAGCTCAGACACAATGGAGACGTCAGCGGCAACCTGCGCCGACTTCCTGGACGATTGGTGAGTGAGCTGTGGTGTGGCGGGTGACTTGGTGACGCGGTGACGGGGTGACGGGGTGATGCGGTGACGGGGTGACGGGGTGATGGGGTGACGCGGTGACGCGGTAACGGTCCTGACACCATTATCGACGCTCTGCGTTAGGCAGTGACTGTGCCGATCGCCAATCGCGACGAGGTAGCAGGCGATGAAATAGGGAACGGACTCCGCTGTTATGCTTTTATCGACTGGTTGTAGAAAAACCTTCTTGGAAATGTGTGTGTTCCAGGCATGTATTTCTTTGCATGTTTGTCAAAGATGCCGTAATGACCTCTCCGTCCGCATTGGTTTGATTTAGTCATTAATTAGGTTCTGCTTCTGTGCTTGAAGTGTAGTTATTTGCAATGATCCCATTCGGCGATGGTGATACGACCAAAGTTAAGTGTTCAACACGTTCTTCGTAGCGTTCTTCTTTGGTTTATCGAGTCGCTGATCCACCAATCTAAAACATTAGGAATATCATAAGTGCCGTTTACTCCATTGTGTCTAGATTGGTCGTAATTGGTGACTGTGAGACCCAGCAAATTGTTAAATGAGTTTGTCGTTCGGGATATTAAACGAGCACCAATCCTTCATAAATGCATATGACAAGCAAACTATAAAAATATGCACTGTTCTAACTGCACCCAAGCGACATCATTATGATTGTTGTTTGCTAGTAATTTCAACCTTAATTTTCTGACCTTAAATTGACTTCTTTAATCGTTCAAGAACAGTCATAACGCGTATTTATGTTTGGCCAGTACGAAAGAGTTCATAGCAACGAAACAGTGAATTACCGTCTATGATGCCCGGAACCTGCTCAGGCTAATACTTTTCAATATTTCGGACTACTGTACTTCAACAAAGTAAAGGCGCCCCGTCATTCCGACGTCAATGAAATAGCTCACTAACCAAGCAGATGATGAACAAGCTCGAAGATGTTACGAAAGTGAGAGTTTTCTTCATACAATATGCATGGATTGACCCGGAATCACCTGAATGTGCTCACTGCATCACAGTCGGAGGACTGTTACAAGATGTAAACACGCCAATATCGCGCCGGGGAATTCCAAGGTACGAGCTACTGTTTAAGCCAGCTTGGATTGTTGATGGTGAAGGGGTGAGGTATATTCAACACGGCAATCAAAGCCTACATTATACCATCAACTTTTCTACTGCAATAACCGGTTAGACAGTTGTTTCTCTCTTCACTACGTGGGTTTTTATTACACTATCACGGATGTTTGTATGAACTCTGTTTGCTTTCGTTATCGTTTGATATATGCAAATATTTGCGCCGTATTTGCTTATTAGTTGAGGAAAATGCAGTTATGCGAGAGGTCGGGCTATTTGTATTCGCTCCGGTGTGGCATGGCGGCAAACCATGGACCTTTCCAAGTACTGTCTCGATGAAGATGAACACTTATCCGATATGTATTATCATGTCCTCCATTTGCTTTGTATCCTTCTTCCGCTTACAGACATTTCACATGGATTGTATTTGGCCCCAAATGACCTGTAGTGCAACACATATAATTTATTTGCAGGATGTATTTTTCCCTGTTTTGCAATGGAACGTGATTCGTTCAGACAGTATTTTTTTTCTCAAATGATTAGCTTATTTAAGTAATATTTAAACATGGCGGAATTACGTTCTCATTGGTTGTTGTGCCTGATGCTTTTGCGCAGTTAAAATGGTGGCGAAGCGTTGCATTCGTCATATAAAGTTTTCAAAACTGCTTGGCCGTCCACTGCCCAGGGAAGTAGTAATTTTCATTAAGCCTCGCCATGTCTCCTCTGTCACTGTCATTTTCAAACGACCAAGCCATTTTCGAGTTCCCTCCTCGCCCCGGTATCTGTCTTCTGTTGCGACCTGAGTGGGTCATTCCCCCTTGTTTTGGTACGTGTGACCCAGCGGATGTGGGTGCCGTTCTTCCAACGATCCGTGTCGCCCCAGCCGGACCAACTGGTGTTGCGCCGGCGCCTTTCTTGTGGCCATTTCTGGGGGGATGAGGGTGGGGGGTTGAGGGTCAGACTCAGAGGCCCACGCTGCTCCGATGACGTTCCAGGGGTCAGAGCTACTGTCCTGTACCTCCCTGACCAATGAGCAACCACGGTGTGCGACCAGCGACCAGATGCGTCTGGCCGGGTGTCACCCCGTGCGGTCAGTGCTATCCGTTGGGCACCCTCTCGATGGTTAAAGAGCTGCCGTTCCGGCATCTCTCTGGGGTCGGAACCATCAGCCGTCGACCTCCTGCCGCGCCAGAGCGTCATCTGACCTCGGTGCCGGCTCCGATGACGCCGCTCGTCCCCTCTGTGTAATCTGGCGGGCACATCTTACGTCGGAGGAGGAGAGGCAAATAAGCCGCTAATTACTTTGGCGGCGGTATTGGGTTCGGTTTTCAAAGTTGGATTATTTTAGTGATGGCGAAGATGGCGGTCGAGAATGTGGTTAACTATATATCATATTATGCATATTGTGTTGCATAATATATTATAAATTTTTCCATCACGGCTCCTTCAGTGGAATGCGTCGATAAGGCCGATTACGTCGATTACGTGACTATTATTTTTAGGTTTGTTAGTTCGTGACATATTATCAGATATCTGAAACGGCTTATCTGCAAAACATGTTCTGCAGATTCAAAATATTTCCCTCAGTGCCTATAATTATCACATACATTATACCTATTTAATGAACACTGGTGTGGAAGTCATCGTTAAGCGGTTTTGGCAATTAGCCGTGCATTCAGTTATATTTGTCCTAACAAGTATTGATGGAATAACACGGCTGGGTGTTTGTCTTTCGGTAATTTTTCAACCTCGAATGAAGATGAAGAAGTGGGAGTGTGAAATGTGCGCAACTCTGAGAATGCATCACTATGTGTAGTTTCGATGTTGGTTGAGGTTCTTTGAGTCTAATATTGACTCAACAAGTTTATCGAAGGTACATACATTATATCATTAGGAGTGAACGCAAAGCACGAAGGGAATCCTTCCGTGGTTGATGGGAAAAGTCGGACTATGAGCGACCCGACCCGACCCGACCCGATACAAAACTACGCTTTTGAGAAGCTTACATCTCTGCAAGTGGCCGTCCGATTGACAAGTGGTCTTCTTTGCTGAATAGCCCCATCCGTTTTACCCTGTTCGAAACCATTACTGGTAAAATATATTGAATGTAACGGGTTTTATTGTTTATTTTATCCATTCTTCAAAATATGAAATTTCGAATAAAGTCATCATAAACTTTCAAGATGACCTGGAATTGCATTCCGATCATTGCATTCTTGGGATCATCAATAACGATAACAGGTGTACCCATGAACAAACGTGATGTTCGTGGTTTACACAAGACCTTCGGTCGATGATGAAGCTTCATAGTCCCTGACTCCACTCCCTGCTTGTTTAGAGATCAACCAACAAGAAAACACGTTTGTTATTTCGACACCGAGGCGAGGACATGTGTCACAGTGCAGCCGACCTAGAGAGAGTTCAACGACCTCGTCACCGACTGAAAGTGTCACTCAACACCAGATTGCAGTGACGTCTGCCTGTCATGGATTTGATGCAATGACAACCAGGAATTTCCTGACGCTGTTCAATCAGCCAATACATCCGTGACGACTCTCCATTTGTATCGACCGAAAAATCACCTCCGAAATACCGGCTGCCGATTTCACATGACCATCAGTAGTATCATCCCTGGTCTTGATCGCAGATGCGGGAGAGGTGGCACCGCCTTATCCTCCAGTGACTGTTGATGATTCCGCGATTTTAACGGCCAATATTTTGCAGACTTTTTTGCAGTGTCTCCATGACTATTTGTTCGGATGACATGGAGATCCTGGCGGCTGGTTTCGCCGGTTTCTTTTGCTGCACGAGGACGCTGTTCTTGCAATGGACGCTGCAGCTGCATCAGTGGTGTCAGTGCCCGGTCAATGAACCTTTCACTTTGGGAGAAGAGGCGAAACACCTCCGTCACCCGGCTTTTCGAGCGTTTCTTCCCGACTATCCCTGGGCCGGGTTATTGATAGTCACACCCCTCAGCCGGATGAAAACTGCATCTTCTGGTTCGGCGCGAGCTAGCGGTCCGTTTTCCTTCACATCGTGACTAGAGAGGCGATCAACCAGGCGCTGCTTCTCCTCTATTTGGTTTAGGTTATCCCACTTTTGTTGCAGCCGTTGTTTCGGATCGCAACATATCGGCGAGCGATATTGCCGACAATCGATACTGTCAACGGAACCTGTTTAGCGTTCGCTGCCTCCAGCCCCTCATATCAACACTGATCGCCAGCTTCTCCTTCTGTTTTAGTCCCCCCCCCCCACCCGCTGTGTCGCCCCCTCCCCCTCCCTCTCCCGGTGACACAACTTCTTCTGCCACGCCTCCACCCACTGCTCGTGTAGCACCCGTCACCGTGCCGCTCCTGCCGGCTGCTCTACATCCCTCTCTCTCTCTCTCTCTACTCTGACGGCCATCGCCCCTCCCTCGTCTCCTCCCACCTGCATAGCCCCGCCCACTCTGCGCTCAACCCCCGCCCACCCCCGCCCACCCCCGCCCCCCCCCGCCTATCCCCGCTCCCCTCCCCGCCCCGCCCCTCCCCGCGGGCCGACCTCGCCTCTCTCTAGGCCAGCAGTGCACGGTGGCCGGGTGAACGACCTGTCTCGGTAACAGCTGACGGCCGTGCACAGGGCGCCGCGGTGGCAGCTGCACAGTGCATGCCGCGCCGTGCACGATGCTCTCTGCACGATCCACAGGTGGCCCCCGGGCCTCGACCGGTGTGGCGAGGTGCGCAGAGAAATACACGCGCCACGCACGCGCCGGGTGTTACATAAAACACGTGTGTGCTGTCGCCTCCAACTGGTTGGGATCGCGGTCTTCCTCTGCGTTGGGTTGATTTGAAGCGGTGCGGATGAGAGGTGTGGGTGTGGTGGAGCGATGCGGAGTGGTTCAGAGGGTGCAGATAAGGTTAGATAGCTGCAGAGGGATGCCGAGTGTTGACGTCTGTCGTATGTAGACCGTCCTTGGAGATCACACCGTATTGTGACGCTGAGCTCACCGTGTTTTGAACGACGATCGGATCCTTTGTTGTGCAAAGTTAAGCTGATTAAGTTACGAAACTTACTGGATCACTTACCGTGGAGGTTGCTATGTCTTGTCATGACAAAAGGTTCCTGTTTTCGTTCCTCTGCTGTTATTCACTTCACACCTGGCAGTCCCATGCATTGTTGCGTAATCAGAGACCAAACCCAGACGGTTATATTTCAGACGGTTATATTATCCAAATTCGCAGATCGATTTAGATTGTTGCTTGACATCCATTCTGACAGGGCCTGAGCGAAAGCTCTACTTAGTATGAAAGGAGCTTCCTGACTCCGGCCGCTCGACTGACGTAGCAAAACAAACTCTTTTCCCTGAGTTCAGTCACAGAGTAAACCTGCCCGGTTCCACTTCTGTACTGGGAGGGCGAGATGCTCAAGTCTAGAGAGGTTATTGCTTAAAGCTCCAGCTTGTCCTGTCTGTTCGCTTTCGGGATAACCTGCATGCGTTCGGTAGCAGCGACCACGTATGGTCAGATGAAATCAGGGCCGAGGTGGCGTTTGACTAGGTTTTGCGGAACGGTAAGCTTCCTTCTCGAAATTTTTGCGAACGAAAGAATAATCCGGGTTCTGATTTTCAGCATCTGCATTCGGATGTTGGCGCGTTCGGAAGCAAGTGGTCATACGATCCATCTACGCAGGAAACAGACGCTGCTTAGCAAAAAATCATAACACGGATTTTTCCCAACAGAAGACTGGATGTAATTTTCTCAAAATATCTGTGGAATGTAATTATTTCAATATATTTGGAACATTTGTAGTTCCCTCAAAGTACCTATATTCCATATATTCTGTCCGTACCTGACTTTCAAGCCAGCTTCACCTCGCAGAGTTCAACCTGCTGCCACAGCGTGGGTGACTGGCATTTGCGGAATTTCTTCAGTTAGAGAAGTATTATGATATATAGAAGGGGTGCTTGAGGTCCCTCGAAACATTTTTCCTCCCTGCTCCCCTCCCGTCTGACCCCATTCCGAAGTGGGTCCCCTCCTCATCCGTCGGCAGGTCACGAGAAGGACACGAGGGAGCAGGTGTCGCGCCCGCAGTTCCCTACGTAACGGTGCCCGATCACGCCTCCCACACAAAACTCCGTCGGCACCGATGCAAAAAAAGAAGATGTACACGAAGCCAGCCTGCTGCGATGCTGGATACCGCGACATTCGAGCTAGTCGTCGCATTGTGCTCGCTCCCGTGAAAGCGGGGTCACCTCGGGGAGAAGGGCCCGTCTGGCGCGCCCTGTCTCGCCCCGGTCCCAACCCGGTACAGGCCCGGTTCCGTCGGGGAGCAGATGTCTCGCCTGTCGCCGCCGAACGCGAGAACTGGGCCAAAGCGGACAAAAAACGTGCCCCGTGTCGGCTCGACTTGCGGGATAAGCCGACGGTGCGACCGGAGGGAGGCGCGCCGCTCATGACGGGAAAGGTGCGGGATTTCAGCACGGGGAGGAGGGTTACCGGTTGCTGGTGCCGACAGGATGCTGCTGGGGTGAAACGGAACCGTTGTGGGCTCGGCGTGCTGCGGAACTGGGGCGGTTCGTCTGGGGCTGGTGAGGAGAGGCAAGGCGAGCCCAGACGCCGGCCGTTAGACGGCGAACGTGCCGGCTGGGTGCTATCACGACCTGCGAGGGTGGGGTCAGCCGCACTGATTCATGGCATCTGAAGTGGAGAGCGTCGATGGAAAGTTGACTGACATTTCTAACAGCACCAGGCTCTAGCGATAAACGGGTCGACCCAGATGACGAAGAATAACTTAAAAACTGCAACCGTCTCATTTTGCGTCTCAACCAAACCAAATTTGCAACCGTCTCAAAATTGCGTAGTCTTTAAATGGAGCAATCCAAGCGAAGAGGTGACATCGGATGTAATACAATGTTTACCCATGATGATTTAGCTAGGCTTATCAGACTTGTGAATGGGTTCACATTTGTATGATGAACAAAGTTGAATCATGATCATGTGGATGCCGCGGCAGCGTACTGACGAAAGCGGATTTCCCTTGCGGAAAGACGAACCCCCTTGTGGCAACGTGACCTCCTAAGCACTCCTGATTCTGGTGTTATTTATAGCTGTTCGTCATAACCACGGCATCCGGTCTCGTGGTTATGTGCAATCTATCACAGGCTGTGCCATAAAGAGGGCATGTGTGTATCCCCAACAAAAAGGGAAATATGTTGAGTAGGTGAGACCGGGGCAAAACGTCCCACCTTAATTTTTCGATATTTAGAAACATGAAGATAACGATTTTACTGCACAAGAGAAAACAACCATTGAATAGTTAAGTTTGTAAATTTGAGGGATCGACACGGCACCGTTGTAGAGCTCCAGACGAGAATACGATCTAAGGGTCGTTTGACTAATTTTTAGTATTCGTCCATCATCAACAAATTTTACCATCAAGTGTCATCAGATGAAAAATAAAAACAGTCAGGTTAAAGCTATGGTACTTAGGTATTAAATGACCTATTTTGCATGGTTATATTTGCATACATGGCTTATATGACACGGTCAGGCATGAGTTAAACGTTTTGCCAGGACAGGTAAAACGCCCCACCTCCAGCAGGCTCCCAAAGCCACGGTCGTCTTGCTCCGCTGTATTGCTTTAATATAGCAGGTGATTGGGGTGCCTGGTTTAATAATTATTAGTTTAAAAAATATGAAGCTATACAATATAAAAGTATAAAACTATGAGCATTTGCATGCCAAACTGTAGCAATGATAAAGAAGTTACGGCGACGCTGCACACAATTTTTAATAGGGAGGCAGCTAGGGGTTAGGGGCTGTGGGAGGTCATCCCCGTACGGCTAAGGGTAAAATTTGAGCTGGATTCTAGACGGAACGATCCTGGGTCGTCCGTCTCTAAAAAAAACACACACTCCGCGCTTTGGTAGATATTTACTGATCAATAAATTATATTCAGAAACTGCATGGGGTAAAACACCCCGGGTAGGCGTCTTGCATCAGCATGTGGGGCGTGTTGCCCCAGTCATGGGGCAAATCGACCCAGTTGCACCCTTTATGGAATTCGACGATTTCACATAAGCTTTTAAAAACGAAGAACAATCTGTACATTTTTGATAAAGGAAAATGCCTAACAAACATTTAAGTGTTAAACTTTGTCGGCTTCGGTCCATATACCTACATAGGACTGACGTAATGAGTGATCAAATGTTAGGAGGGGATCAGGAGGGGGGGGGGGTCGTCTTGCCCCGGTGTTCCCTTTATCAGCTTTCTTTGCAAGATGAACACTTCATGTTGGATTGTAAGATGTCTTATTTATTGCTTTAAATAGTGGCGATGATTGTTTTGTAGATTTGTTATTTATTGCTTAAAATATTGGCGGTGCACTATTTTTTTGTAGAAAGAGACGCGATATTTTTGTCGCAAACTTTACCCCGGTCTATTTGTATTTCTGCATAAGAAGACGATGTGAGAATGTCCGCTAAAGTGTCAGCGGAAGGCGTTGTTCTTGACCAGGACTTAGTGGCTGGTCTGATAACGGATCTCTGATGGCTCTTTGCATTACAGGTCGTCGGTATGATTGGTCGTCGGTCAATATTGGTCAGTCAATATTGGTCAGTCAATATTTGAGATGTTTGTCACCTCTGCTGTTTGCTATCGGCTGCATAACGGAGCACCTGCCAGGAATATTTAGATATCTTGACTCGTGACTCCCATTAAGTATTTCGATCCCATTCGAGCTGAGTGCCTATTTTATATGTATTATTCGTCTACATTGCATCACGACCCCTTCATGCAGTGCAGCGCTGCTGCAATCACCCGCCGCCGAAAATTAACACCATGAGTTGCCAATTAACGGCCTTTCTATCCGTGATCGCGCCGCGGCGTCCATTATTTCGAATAGCTAAGCCGGCCCAGGTCGTGATCCGCGAGAGCACCATTCGAGCCAATGGATGACACACGCTGCCACGCCGCGCGCCGTCCGCTGGCCCAGTTACCCATTTCCTGCCTGGCCGCTGCACTGCCATCCTCGCCGACCCGACCCGACCCACCGCCGCGCCGGCCGGTCGGCTGGTCAGTCAGTCAGTCGGATCTCCTCTCCAGACCGCTCAGTTCAGAGCTGCCGAGAGCCTTTCACGCTCTCGGCATGGGAGCCATGAGAGCGCTGACCGGCCGCGGCGGCACCCAGCAACTCCTGCACCGCCCCCGCCCCCGCCCCCGCCCCCGCCCGGCTGCCGGCCGGTGGCAGGAAAGTGGAGCCGGGCGGGCGGCCGGTCAGCACGGGAGACCGCCAGTGAAAGCGAATGGCGGCAGGCTGGCCGCGGCCTCGGGTCACTGACCTGGACCTGATGACTACATCGGCCTGCCGGCGGACAGGACGGACGGGTGATTCGGGATGGACTGGACGCCAGGATGATCCGGCGACAGTCTGCCGGTCTGGTCCGGTGACGCTGGTGACTGGTGACGGTTGGTGATGGGCGGCTGGTGGGTGGTGATGGTGGGCGACGGCTGGACGGTGACGAGTGGGCCACAGGCTGTGCACTAACTGATGAGCGACGGCTGTGCACCGTGGCGAAGGACGTCCGGTGGATTTGGAATGCAAACTGCAGGATCAGTTGGCTGATGAATGCAAGGCACAGCATGCACAAGCTTCTGTTCTTGGTGTTGAAATACCGGGTGCATGTGTTCCGGTGACTTATTCAGAAAAAAAGAAATTGTGACAGACAACTAGCCCTTCCGACAGAAAATATTTTGCCGTGACTGTTGGATAGACTATGAGAAACGAATGCTAGGTACTGACCGGGATGAAAATGCTAAGCACTGAATTGACAGCATATCTAACTTTAACCGCCAGCTTGCCCCTTGATTGCATCAGTCACTATGCACATTGAACGGCCACTGACACCAGCCACAACTCAACCCCCTCCCTCCCTCCCCTCCCCTCCCCGCACATTTCTTCTACCCGCGCACAGAACACCGCGTACACACATACCGGCCATTAGGAGCTCCTCCCAGGTCGGCCGGGCACATCGGCCGCGGCCCGCTGCACCGCTACACCTCCCTACACCTCCCGCAGGGCCACCTACACCTCGCCTGCATCATGGACCCTTGACCCTGTCCCCCGTCCAGAGGCCGCCCTCCTTCCGTCCTCCCCCGCCCGCACCTTGTGCCAGTCATTCTCAGAGCCTGCGCGCGCCGCCGCAATGTTTAGTCGGACCGACGTGTCCTGTGTTTTCGTCAGATGACAGTGTGGTCTAGGTGGGGGTCGACAGATGACAGTGTGTGACAGTGTCCTGTGTTTTCGTCAGATGACAGTGTGGTCTAGGTGGGGGTCGACGGCCGCCGCCGCCCGATGAAAGCGCTGCGAGTTGCACATGTGCCGGATGGTGGACGGAGTGCGGACGGACCAGCGGATGGGCCAGCAGCGGACGGGGTGCGGACGGGCCTCTCTGCAGCAGGACGCGACACACACACACGCACACCGGTTTCATCCGGGGATGATTCAGCACGCACGTGGGCTGAGCGGCGATGAGCTGTGCGTGCTGAAAGGCCACGAACGTTAGTTACTGGGCGGAGTGGAGCCCACACGCCGAGGCGAACATCCAGTGACGTCAGCTGATACAGTGACGTCAGCTGATACAGGATAAGATGCGTTTGGGACAGCTTGTAGATGATTAAGGTGGTGATTTGTTTATGTTGTCTGGGAACTGAGCAGATGAGGCCATCGTTTGGTAGCGCGGGATAGCGCTATCTGTGTTGTCATCAGACGAACAAACAACTAAGAAGCGCCACCGATATATGCCTGCCAAACAGTTTCTCTCCGACTGCATATTCGTCGCAGGGAAACGGAAATGTACTGTATTCGTATATGCCAGACATGTATTCATCAGGATGACTGTTTGAGGGCCCTTTAACTCGCGAGTTACACTCCCCAAAACATATTTACTGGTTCCTGACGAATCGATATCACTACTTCTTAAAGTCGTTCCATTGATCTCTATAGGCCACTGAGAGGTCCATGAGTCCCAAAGAGGTCAATGAGTCGTTCATCAAGATATTGCGCTTTTAACTGAGGATCGAACCGATGTTAAGGATAAGAGATCTGTGATTGTCGTCGCGGTACAGGTTGTCCGATTAAAATCGTACTGATGGCTTGTCATTTTCCAGCCGATTTAGCTGGTCAATCAATTTATCTTTCTGTGCCTATCTCTTGATCGTTTCATTCTTCAGTTGACACAGAAAAGCAGTTTTCCTGCCATTGACCTTTCAGTTATAATTGAGCCATGCTACGTTTGTAGCCTGCATTGTATTCCCCAAGCTTGTTTTATCTATAATGAGACATGCTACGTTCCTAGCTTGCATTGCATTCCTCCATTGCCATCATATCTGCCATCATATCTGTCATATCTAGTGCATGCGGTCACGTTTCGAATGATAAGTCCGTATAATCAATCATATTAACCCACTTGTGGCCAAAGCACTCGACGACAATGATAGCTTTATGTCGTGTTTCTTGAACTTTTAGGTGGACAACTTTGCGTTTAAACCAAGGAATATACCATCGCCCTTTTATAAACCTGGTCGATGGGACGATGCAGCTTGTACCCGTCACAGCTTATGCATGTTCCAGTCTGTCAAGTCACAACTAGTCAACTATATTATCACACTACGCTCCCTCCGTCACGCGCGTCACCCGTCACATCCGTCGAGCCTGTCTCTCAACCCCGCCACATCCTCGCCTGCGTGACATCCGTTACTCATCTCAGAGCCTGCCCGACATCGCATCACGCCCGCCACACCTGTTTCAACATCCCATCACACGCACTGATCACACTGGCGGATCCAGAACGTCGGTCTCTGGCGCTGTGCGGGGGCATACTTCCAAAGAAGTTCCGCGAATTTCAGAAAACTCATCGGATATCGCTTCCTGATGCATTGCTAGACGTTTTAAAACAAACTCTCCTCAATAAAAGTTGCTTAGATTTCCTTCCAGAGCGGGAAATGTGCAAATTTTTGTCGATTCCAGGTGCTTTGGGGGGGGGGGGCATTTCCCCCTATGGCCCCCCCCCCCCCCTGGATCCGCCAGTGTCCGATCAGGGATGACGCGTCACATCCGCCACACGCGTCACCAATGACGCCTCCTGACGCCCCGGTGCCCCCCTCGGGGTAGGGGGCGGGGGCGGGCGGGGGAGCGTCCCCCGCCTCTGACCGGTCAAGCCGCTCGGCGACCAGTGACGTCCCTCGTCGCGCCAGCGCCCGCCCCCAACCCTCGGAGAGCTCCGCCCTTACGGTGGTCGCCGCGAAATGGGTCCGGGGCCGGTAGAAAGTTCGCTGCGCCGCAAACGGGTGGCCGCACTGGTCCAGGGAGGACGCAACCCGCCGCCTCTCCGCACTTGTCGCTCGCCTTCTCCGCCCGCCGCTGATCGCCGTAGTCCGCCGTGACCTGTCGCCCCGCCGTGCAGCCGCAGTCGGCTGTAGCCGCCGTAGTGGGCGTAGCGTGGCCGTCCGTGGCGGCTGGGAGCGCGGCAGTGCGGGTCCGCGCCGCGCACCGTACGGGCGCCGGAGGACCGCTCGCGCCGGGTCCCGCCTCGCCGGGAGGAATCGACTCGCTTCGACTCAGCCCGTCAGACACCGCGGAGAAACCGCTTGCTCGGATGGTGGGCCGGCCTGCCGCTGACATGATGCCTCGGCTCTACACGTACGACGCGCTGCGCTCTCTCGTCGGCCGCGACGCGTCGAAGGAGGCCGCGCAGGAGTCCGCCCTGGTCTCCGACGCTCCGACCACCGCCAGTATCCTGAAGCGCTCGACGGAAACCCGGCAGCAGCTCTGCGCGGCCGTCGAGCCGGCCAAGTGCCATGTGCACTTCGCCGACGGCAAGTGCCTGTACTCTGGCTCGTGCCGCCTCGCGCCGCGCCGTGCCCGCCGCGAGCGCGTCGCCGTCGCCGTCGACGTGGAGCGGGGAGCGCCGGAGCGGCAGGCGCTGGTGTCGGAGGCGTCGCAGGTGCCGCAGGTGGTGATAAACGGCGCAACGCAGAACGGGTGAGTTTGAGCGGGGCTCCGAGGAGCGGAATCTGCGAGACCAATTGTGTTTTACTTACATTTTCGGTGTTATTTATTCTGAGAAACGAGGTTGGTCGAGAGGTCGGTTTGCTCGAGGTTGAGAGGCTGGCTTTGAGTTATGCTGCAATCTGATTTATTGCAACAAAGGAATCCGCTCGTAGCAAGTTGGTTGCTTAAAGACTAGAAGTTTGAAGGACGAGCAAGCCTCCTGGCTTTGCTCATGAGCTAGCTTGAGTAGGAATACCATAAGCGTTGGGTTGACGTGTCTTACGCTATAGAAGTTTCTACACATCTCTCGAAATATTTTGCTCACGTAACAAACATAACAACTAACGTCATTGGTCGTCTGCACGGCTCGCTGGGTTGGGTCCGGCCGAGCAGCCGACACTGGGTCAACGGCCTCCGGGTGGCCTTGAACCTCTCCCATCGTGGGACTCCTCCCTACCTCCTCCTCCCTCCCTCCCTCCCTCCCCTGCCTCCCCCCGGCCCCCGGCCCGGCATACCACGCATTCGCACTGCAGGACGGCGGTGTAAGTGGGACATCCGGTACGACTTATTTAGGCGGAGATCGGAGGCAGTGTTACCTAAGAGAGCCGAAAGCCTTGGTTAGCCGTTTGAGCAAAGCTGTTTGGCGAAAGAGAATGAGTCATTTGTTTTGAACAGCCTCTGAAACATGACACCGCGATGAAGAAGCGTTTTTCTTCATGGCCGAGTCATCTCGTTCGCTCAGCAACAATGGGCTTACAAGTGGCGGTAGTTGTAGGTTGTGAGCTGCTCCAGCCGGTTTGTTTACTTTTGTTCCCACCTGTTTGCAATGGACATGAGTTGATTAAGGTGCGGCTAGAAACCGCAAATGCCTGCAACCCTCTGCCGAGACGTAACTGCTCGGCCAATTCACTAAAGCTCCATTAGCGGTTCGGAGCACGCGACTGGCTGCTGGCTGGCTGCGGCGGGCGGTAGGGAGCTGTGGCTGAGAGCTGTGGCCGGCCGGCAGCTCTGGTCCGGCCCGATCCAGTTCGCTCGGCTGGCTGTCGCAGTTCGTTAGTATGCTGGTCACAGATCGGCTCTGCTGGCCGCATACGGCCAGGACCGGCCGGCAGCGCTCCAGGACTGCCGAGCGGTCGGCTGGCCGACCAGGAACGCGGCCCGCCGAGCTGGGCTGGTGATACTCAGGACATGAGCGGGGTGGGATGCTGCGTCACGTCCCATTGTGTCCCACTACCCCGTTCTGTGTTTGATAATAACTGCGATATCATGTCCCGCACTCAGGGCATGAACTCATTCCATTGTTGCCTTCTTTGGCGTCATGGAGATGTTTGCCGCCTCTGAAACACCTTCCTGGGATTTTGAAGGAGTTCTAGAAACAATAGCACCACTGACATCTTAATTCTTCCGAAATTCCTCATCAAACGCCGAACCGTTCGGCTGGTTATCTCGTGACCTTGTTCCTCCAGTCGCCTCTGACTGCGGCCGAACTTCTTGACACCCTGCTCCGTCCGTTCAAGACTCCAGCTGACATAATAAACACTGCCCTCATCCCGGCCCGGGGTCCTGACAGCCTCATAACACGACCACGTGTGTGTTGACCCGGCGAGAGCGGCTGAACCCGCTCCCCCGGCAGGATTGGGCGACCCGCCACATGTGGGACGAACATGTGCTACTGATACGTGCCCCGACCGTTTCCCCGCGTGTAACACGAGCTGTTCCATGTCCAGCGCTGGACGTGCTGATTTGACGTGACGGCTACTATTTCCTTGGTGTTCTTAATCCAGCGGCTTGGCCCAGATGTTTTCCGAGATCCGTTTTCCTCATGGCCACGCTCTGACTTGGTTCGTGATGTCTGTCTTCCTGCCACTGATTTCGAATATATAGAACAGTCCTCCTTCCTGTCTTGTCCATCGTTGTTCAATATACACTCTGTGCTCGTATAATATGATAAACACTCGTGTTCAGTAAGTGACCTGACCTCAGATGCCTGACCTATGTGTTCTTCTGTGACCAACCCTCGTGTCCCGGTGCCTGAGGTCGGAGCTGGGGGGGGGGGGGGGGGGGG
>JARFNZ010170901.1:0-16564 GCA_031763405.1 Balanus nubilus
GCAATTCTTGTCTTTTTTCGATGACGTTTGGTCGCATCTGGAATTATTCACATATCTGGTAAAAATCAAGCGATTTGGACACAAAACTTGCTCTCAATAGTAAGTTTTCAGATAAGCTGCTTTGTGTCATGTTTCTATATGCAAGCTACAAATTGGCTATCTTAATTCAAAACCCCCATTAATTCAAATGTAAGTACAATGAAGCGAAAAGTCTAGCAATGCTAAACATTTCATCAGAACGAAGAAGGTCTGGGCACGTTCTGGAAACGTTTTAGCTACGTTTGGTGAAGCTTCGTTCGCGCTTTAGCCAGCGCGAATGGAGCAGAAAACGTCAACTGCTGCTATGAAAGCTCTTGTATTAAGTCACTGTTAATAACTACGAATTACAAAATCCGCACATACGCTTGCGGTAAGGGATGAGATAAAACACTAGCTTGCCACTACCTGTACAAAAACTCAATTTCACAGCACAGTGGGTCATTCGTCTCGTACTGCCATTCAACAGAATATCAGCTGATTGGCAAGCTCAAAACCATACCCAGCGGGTCTTCGTGTTAGCTGAGCCAACACGCTTCGACAACACAGCTAATGCGCCGACAGCACTGGTCATAACTGCGGGTCCGATCGGCTTTCCAGTCCCGCCTTCAAGGTTTTGATCACGGGGAGCCATGCTGCCGCCTCTATGAATACATCGGAGTCCAGTCTCACCAGACGACTCAAATCACAGGTAAACGACAACGATATTTGTTTGATTCAATATGATTTAAAATTTAAAGTTGAGAAATCATGAGACGAGACGTCACAACAGTTGATTAGATCGGCCCAGACTACTCACGCTGTTAGTAATTAAACATATCCTCTTGTCACCGACACGGTCTCTCGCAGCGTAGAAAGCACAACGGTCTCGCGCACAAATACGGAAAGCATGCTCACAACAAACGTAGAGCGCATCAGCCGAGAAGGCCGCGCCGCTGCCGACACTACAAGGTCGCTGCTACGAGATCACACTGAGGCTACCAGGCAGCGGCTGACCTGGCACACCTGACCACACTGTACAGCTGGCTGACCTCCACGCCTTGGTCCAGACCGGCTGGTCCTTTCGCCCAGACAGCTTTGGTGAACGAATGTCGCCAGACAAGCCGCGTCCTTTTGAATTATGTGTCCGACAGACATGCATGGATCGCGGATGGTCATGGGCACATTTTTTTGCTAGAAAGTCGTAAATGTTAAAGCTGGGTCCCCGTGAAATATTCACATGAACTTTGTCGTCGGGTCTCGGATTTAGCAGACCCGTGATAAACAGACGAAATTGGCCATTGATACCGAGAGATCTTTGGTAAAAACAATATTCAAGCATTCCTTTTAAGTAACAGTGGACAAATCCCTTCTGACATTGGAATAACGATACAACCTATTATTGCCAAATTAAAAAATGGCTTAATTAAAAATGATGAATCTATCGATAAAGCATGGGAGAGATTTTCGTCTGCTTTAGATATCTGATCACAATAGATCCCTCGCCAAAATTTTGCAACGGGTTCACCCTGGGATCTGTAACGCACGTGTCTGCATTCGGGATCGATTCTACGACTACAGCCACGCCACTCGAGAGTCGGGCTCGTCGCACGAGGCCTGGCTTGGTCCCGCTGCGGTGGTATCTGGCACTACGGCAACTGCTACCGGCTACCGCTTGCTACCGGCCTGCTACCGCTTGCTACCGGCCTGCTACCGCTTGCTACCGGCCTGCTACCGCTTGCTACGGGTTGCTACCGGCCTGCTAGCACTTGCTACGGGTTGCTGCCGGCCTGCTACACACTGCAGAGCGTTACCGTTGTTCCCTGGCGTTACAATTCGTCCTCCCTCTTCAGCGGGGCAGCCCCGATAGGTCGCCGCTCCCCGACGTTACGCAGAGTTCTCCAGTGGAGCAGGGGCCAGCGCCGGTAGTGCTTTCCTCCAGAGGAGGCCCCGGTGGTCCAGTGGGGCCGGCCCCGGTGGTCCAGTGTGGCCGGCCCCGGTGGTCCAGTGTGGCCGGCCCCGGTGGTCCAGTGGGGCCGGCCCTGGTGGTCCAGTGGGGCCGGCCCCGGTGGTCCAGTGGGGCCGGCCCCGGTGGTCCAGTGGGGCCGGCCCCCGTGGTCCAGTGGGGCCGTCGTCGGTAAATCACCACTCCCCCGGCGTCACACCGTGCTCTCCTCCAGAGGAGCGGCGGCCGACGCCGACGTCGGAGCGGCCAGCAGCTGCTGCCTGGCCTCGGCCGACTCACACTCTGCCCGCAGTCTGCCGACACGCGAGACATGAGCGGCGTCAGGACGTTGGTACAGGGCAGCAGACAGAGAACGGACGGCGCTGGTTTAAACGGGCTGGGAGTCGTTGCTGAAGTTGAGAACCACTGTAGTGCGGAATAATAGATGGCAACACTATTTAACTTTGATGAGCTACTGTTAAACACAGAATCAAATCGGTGGACGCATCGCATGCATACCGCAAAGGTTAAGTTATGATTTAATAATGTAATTTAATGCTTGACAGATTGATTACATGATGATTAAAACCAACTTGCCACGTCAGCTCCAATGTTAACTGTGTAGTACGAGCTTAAGCAGTCGCGTTCAAAGTAAGATAACGTGCAGTTCGCTTAAACGACCATATATAACGTTAGTTGGTAAGCATGCAGACGACGAACCGAAAATGTTCACAAAACACGTAAATGTTACAAACGTCGCATCTACAGCAACCTTCGTGGGAATGGCTGTCGCAAAATGGTGCAATGCAAGGCCTTCTCAAATTTACAAAGATCGATCTCGTTTTTTTATCAGAATGGCACATGACAAAGCCAAAAGAACATTATGAATAAGTATTATGCACAGGTATTTACTACGTTTATCAACACAGTCAATTATTACAAGATTTGAACGTACACTTGCATCTTTACCTTGCATGGCAGCATCATAATTGGCGGATTCAATGTCCTTAAAACGGCTAAAATCGTCCAAACGATGATTTAAAAGCGTAGGGAACTTTTTCAACGGGATCCGATTTCAACGTTTCCATTCGTTTCCGAATCGTTTGAATGTTTTGAATCGGTTATTGAGGTACAATTAAATTTCGTCAGAATTTCTCGTATTTGGCTAAACGAACTCATTCTGAACTTTCCGAATCACCCAACAGACCCAATGCAGGTACCGATTAATATTCCACAATACCTACAGCATGCAGTGTTGCAAACAGGACTAGCTACAAGGGAAATAATGCACAAAGTTTGTCAGTAATTATGAGTTTGTTAAGTTTGCCCAAAATGCACACCTAAAAGTCCCCGTCAGCATAGTGTCAAACTTCTCTTTACAAACACCTCCACTTACGCTTGTCCGAATCAAAGTGGCGATCCTATAAATAACCAAAGGAAACACAGCTAAGTAAAAAATAAACTAAATGATAATACGATAAAAACCACCACCATGTAGGTATGTACACGGCTGTAGGTATGTGCTGTGACCGTCCGAGATTTTACTATTGTCAGATGACGATGCCAATGCTGCCACTTAGGTAGGACTAAAAACGGCTATATGGCTTAATGTCACCGTCCGTTATAGCGTTATCCTCGATACCACTTAAATCACATTTCGTCCAAGTAAAACAAGTGCAACAAAACACACAGTTCAATCTACGGTAACACACCACACAACAACGATTCAGGCACATACATGGAGCCGGTGAATTTCCGGAGCTACGCTTCCGTAACAGGTTACACCACACATCTCAACACAGCCGCTACTAATGTGACAGCAGAGGGAGTTTGCTTACGCGTCTTGTTCGGCGTCCATGGCCTGCCGCAATGACCGGCGCTGCTCGGAGATCTCCAGCAGGGTGGTGACCAGCTCCCGCTCCCGCTCAATATCCTCGGCGCTCTTCTGTGGCTCTGGAACACGAACAGACGCGGACTGTGACGTCGGACTGACAGACCGTGACGTCATGCTGACGGACTGTGACTGACGGACTGTGGCGTCAGACTAGCGGACTTTGACATCAGACTGGCGGGCTGTGACTGACGGACTGTAACGTCAGACTGGCGGACTGTGACGTCAGACTGGCGGGCTGTGACGTCAGACTGGTGGGCTGTGACGTCAGACTGGCGGACTGTGACGTCATACTGACGGACTGTGACTGACAGACTGTGACGTCAGACTGGCGGGCTGTGACGTCAGACTGGCGGGCTGTGACGTCAGACTGGCGGGCTGTGACGTCAGACTGACGGACTGTGACGTCAAACTGACGGACTGTGACTGACAGACTGTTACGTCAGACTGGCGGGCTGTGACGTCAGACTGGCGGACTGTGACATCAGACTGACGGACTGTGACGTCATACTGACGGACTGTGACATCAGACTGACGGACTGTGACATCAGACTGACGGACTGTGACATCAGACTGACGGACTGTGACGTCATACTGACGGACTGTGACAACAGACTGCAGCACCGGCGCGATGGCAAACATCGGACTAAGTGGTGCCGACGTGCTAACGCACAAGGCTGCAGTACCGTCACACCTTGGCAAAGGGCACGTGGATTGTGCTAGCCACAAAGGACTACCTAGCTGGGTTAAGGGCCAATAGATGTCTAGAAATTGTACAGCCGTACAACGGGCACCCGACTTTACAAGATAGCATCGCCTGTCGATGCACTGGCAAGTAGGTGGCTGACGCCCCTCGTAACTCATGACTGCACTCTCATTTCTTCCTGATGTCAGCAGATGGTGGTGTTGGCTTTGGGCCCCTACAATTATAATGCGACAGTGGTTGGATCGTTAAATAGCCTGGCAGCAGACGGAACTGACCGTTACTATGACAGATTTTACTGCTGATAATCGGGGCTGACCCTGAGCTACGCATCGCCACACATCAGCTTCCGGCCGGTCGTCCTATTTCTACACAGCGGGACGCAACAGCATGCCTAATCATACAGCATCTGTGCCCACTGCCCATAGATGCCCATAAAAATAGCACACATATGCCCACTGCCCACCAGTTATGCACTGCACAGCATGCATTAGAGCTCCCATTATGCGTATATTTAGTCAGCGATAACTTCACACATCAGCGAACGGCAGCTAAAGAGGGATCATCGAGCAGCTGGCAGATGACGTCACGACCTCTAACAACACCAGTAGCTGAGAACAATACAGATAAGGAGAGCCTGTAAGAAGTCACCATCTGCCGGGCCGCGCCACTAAGGAATCGGCACAAGCGGAGGTTGTCGGCGCTTAGTCATGGACAACGGAAAAAGCGGATGGCGGATAGCGTGACGGGTACACATGACTTATGAATGCACCTTCGTCGGCACCGAGCGGGTCTGTCTGCCGGTATCGATTGGTATCGCTTCCGACGACACCGCCGAGTGAGCGGTCAAACACAGTGATCGATAGAATACCAATCACTATATAATATCGAGCATCTTATATCGATCATCAGAATCCGATATGCAGTGCGTCATCGGATGGATCGTTAGTTTCAGCGAGTAGGTATATCACTTGCTGAATGGAAAATACGACACTGATATATGATCATTGATTTTCGTGTTAATAATTGCCTAAATATTCAGTATCTGACCCCAAAGTAGCCGGGTATTTATCAGCACACAATGACTGCACTTGACACATCAATGAGGAACGACCCACATGAGACGCCGATAGCATTAATACCAAAATAGGCGTCTCACGCGGCTTATCATAAAGTCGAGATCGGTATCGACGCCCAGGGAACTGGACTGTGCCTCTGCCTGGCATGATCAACCATTCCGGCACAATGCGCACGGAGCATCATTTTCAACCAATCAAACATATCCCCAAAATATGTCCACTCAAACATATCCCTCGAATACAGCCAGAAACGGATGCGACTGAGCTTGACAAGTTCCCTCAATGTTACGTAGATCTCGATAGATCTCGATACGTAGAGTCCCCAGATTTAAGAAAGTGAATAATAAAACCCCTTGCCCTGCCAAGATACACACCTGGCGCCGCCATGCGCTCGCGCAGCTCGAGCTGGAGCCGGTCGTGTCGGTCCTCGAGCTGCAGCTCCTGCAGCTGCAGCTGCAGCAGCTGGTCCCGGCGCACCAGCAGGCTGCGCTCGTGGACCAGGCCGAACCAGTCCCGCATCAGGGCGGCGTCATCCGTCAGCTCACCATCACCACCGCCGTCACCGTCTGATGGGGGAGAGGGGGTAGTCGTGTAGGGGGTCACGTCACCGTCTGAGGGGAGGGGGGGGGGGGTAGTGGCACGGCGGGACACTTCCCCGTCTGATGGGGGGGGGGGGAGTAAGTGATGAGACGGACATGTCACCGCCGCCGTCGCCGTTTGAGGGAAGCGGGAGGGGTAGCGAAATGGAAACACGACATGTTTGAAAGCACGTGAATTGTGCTTATTTTCAAGGTAATCTTTGTCAACAAGTCACCGCACAGACATCGACAGCAAGTACAATCGATTGTATCCACGATATCAAGAACAACAAATGATTCATCAAAAACGTGCTGAACAAGATTACGATCACGGCACTGTATTATCTCGAAGGCTCTATTACCTTACATGACAAAACGTTGAACATGTGTACGACTGATCCATTTATGGATAATGGGTACTTTCTACATTAGTCAGGGGTGAGCGGTTTCCCAGCGACAGGTCGGGCCGACTCACCGCTGGGCTCACCGCGGATGGTTTTCTCGAGCTCGGTGGCACAGAGCTGCAGCTCCTGCTGGCGGACCTCCACTTCACCGAGCTGCCGCTGCAGCTCCTGGGCCCTCTGCTGGCTGTAGATGGGGGCGCCGGTCAGACACAATGCTGAGCTATCGTATGGACAATTAGTATGGCAACGGCTGTACCCAGTTCATCGCTTAAAAGCATAGGTATGTGCATGGCATGCCAAATCTGCTGATCATGATCAACTCAAAGAGGAGATATTTAAATCATATGTGTAAGAACTTTGACAGCAAGTTCTTAAGACAGTAAGGAAGACAATAAGGAAGCTTGAGTCTTAAACAGAGAACCAAACACTTTGGTTGAATCGATAGAAGTTGACAACTATCATAACGGTCACACCATGTTCACTGTTTCAGTAGTGAAGGTGCCTTCAGAGTCCCGCCATCAGCACCATTCGTTGACGTCACACCAGACGGCGGCACGTACCGGCGGATCTCGGAGTGTCGGGCAGCTCGACCGGACCGAGAGCGGCGGGACAATGTGCCCTCGGGCGACGACCGGCCGGTCGGGGTCACCCTCGGCTCTGCAGACACGTGGTACTGGTCACACAAGGTCACTAAAGGTCGCCAGACAGAGGACAGCGTCACACGGCGGCGGCCGGCGGCCTGATATCAATGCTTAGCGCGTGTCAGCGACGTAGTGCGACGAAGAACCAGGACGTCCCTAGATATTGTTATTTGTTATGATAGTTTATTACCGTGCCAATAAGGGTCTCCCTCACCCATAGTAGATGAGTCAGTTTCGATCCAGCTCAAATGAGTCACAGTTGTCGGCTTCAGATACTGAATAATTAGTCGAGTCGGTGCTAAAAATAGGGTGGTTTGTCTAATAAGTGACAAACCACCCTTCGACTCATCGACTCATAACTCAGGCGAGTCAGCGAACGACTTTGAGGAGAGCTAACTAACTTACGAGTCATTAATTGATCAGAGTTTCGATCACGTTTCGACCGAACACTTCACCGTTATATGTCATAAGCAGAGGAACGCGTCCCCGCTTCGCTTCGATCATTTATCCTCGGCCGCTAAGGATGCCGAATGTGTTATTTTTAGTTGCAAAATGCGAAGTGGTGCAGAAGATCAAATCTTAATGGGCCTTTTCCTCAGCGCAAGAGAAATATGTTTTTCGGCACAACGTTCATCAAGCGTCAGATTTGAGATACATTTAATGATTTATGATTTATCGGCTGGAACGGGTACTAAGTTATGCGGCACAGCATTCATAAGGCGTTAGGCTTGAGAGGCATCTATCAGCTGGAATGGGAACTAATGAGCTATGCGGCACAGCATCCATCAGGCGTCAGACATGAAAGCCATTTATTGACTGGAATGGGAACTAGTGAGCTATGCGGCACAGCATGCATCTGGCGTCACATTTGAGACGTCTGTTTTTTGGAATAAAACGAACTGTTCGCGGTGTACTGTACATCATATGTGACATAAATAATCCATATGAATTTATGAAGTTATGAGGCGTATCGCTGTACCTGGACTGGTGGCCGGTCGAAGGGCCGGGTCGGCAGCGGTCACCCCGTCAGTACCGTCCGCTGACACCGGGGTCCCGGGCGGCGACAGCGACGGGGACACGGACAGCTTCTTATCCTTATCCTGGTGACGCAAGACACACAAGGTGTGAAACGTCTCCATTGAAGAAAGATCGCCAAGATGTGAAACCTTAATTTATGTACACAAACTTTGCAAACACCAGGAAAAACATCGTGAGTGATACGCATCCTCGTGAAATATGGTCAATGAAGTTCCGAAACAAACAAGAGGTTATACAATATATCGTGAAATCGTTAAAATGTGTATTCATCGCAATCCGGACACTTCTTCACTCGCTAACTAACAGCCCCCGGGTCCGACACTGACCTTGCTCTTCCTAAAGCGGAGGCCGAGCCGGCTGCGGAGCGGCGTCGGTTTGGCCGCCGGGGCCGCCGGGCTGGGTGAAGCAGTTGAGTCGGCCGCAGAGGCAGGACTGGCGGCTATCGCCTCCTTCTTAGAGGAGATGCTGGTGTCCGTCTTGTCCTCCTTCTCCTTCTCTTTCTCCTTCTCCTTTTTGTCAGTCGAATGCCGGAATATGTCTGAAAATGCGAATATCGTGGAAAGTATCGTCACGTGTTTCAATGAACTACTTTTGCGTAAGTTATTTTAGAGTTAGCTGGAACGAAGCGAAACGAAAACAAAACTGAAACGAACAATGGAAGCGAACAATGGCGGTGTATAAAACTAAATTAAAAAAAGCAACAAACAGACAACAAACGAGAACAACAACTGCCACAACTTGAACTAAGCGAACAATGTCCCGGCCGTGGCCAGGGCATAGGCCGGCTCAATGCATGAACGATGCATTAAGATAGTTTTGCAGTAGCCATTCTAAAACAGCCTCTACGTATTGTGCATAGACGATATCTCACCTGATATCGTCTGTATGATGCTCCTTCTCCGCTCTCTCTTCTTCTTCAGATCGGACGACTCCTTCTTACGAGTCGTCGGCGTGGCGTGCTCTACGACTGACGCCGGTGGCGCCGGCCCTTGTTCTTCTGTAACGGCAGGCAGAGCCTCCTGACCCAGCGTCTTGTCGACAGACTCCGCCAGCTGAGCGGCGGCTCCTGCAGAGTCCAGGTGATCGTTAGATTCCCCTTTGGTCGGGGAACCGCCGCTGGGAGCGCCGCTCGTCTGTAACCCATCAGAGGCAGCTTGTGAGGGCTGCAGGGGCTGCGGGAACTGCAGGTTACCCTCCAGCGGTGGTAAGTCCCGCTCTACCGACAGCCGCGGCTCTGATTCAGCCACAGTCGCAGCCCGAGCCGCCTCCGTGGACGTCGCCCCGGCCGGGACCGGTGCTGGTGCCAGAGGTGACGACTTCTTGGACTCTGCCGGTGGCACAGCTGACGACTGCCGCTCGGTCGGCGGTGCGGCCTTCTTCAGAGCAGACGGAGTCTCTGGCGCCACCGCTGCTGCCTGCGTCATCACCCCCTCCTCGACCCTTTCTGGCGAGTCTCGAGCCTCAGGCACAGTCTTACGATCCGGCTCCTCTCCGTCGGACGCCGCCCCGACGGGCGCTCCGTCGGCGGCCGGCGGCACAGAAGCCGCTGCCTTCCTCTCGGCAGCACTCTGCTTCTTCCTGCGCGGCGTGCGCTGGTCGCTGGCCCGCGGCGGCCGCCGGGGAGGAGAGAAGAGTGCCCGCGCTGCCGCCGGGATCAGCGACAGACGCGCTGAGCCGCGTGTCTTGTCCGGCAGCGGCGGCGGCTGGTCCATCTTCTCTGTCGGCTGCGTCAACTCATCTGTCTCGTCTTCCAGCACAGAGTCGTCTGCTGTCTTCGATAACGACTCGGTCTCAGTTGTCTGCGCTGAGTGCGGTGAATGATCAAGCACGTCAGCCAAAGGAATCTCATCTGCTGCTTCATATTCCGACCTTCGTGCGGGCTCTGTTTGTGTGCACGGCTTCCTTCCGTGCGACACCAGCTCCGGCAGTGACTGAGTCGTCATCACTGTCGCCGGCGCGTTCGGCGGCGGCGGTGCGGGCGGAGTCAGCCGCGTCTGTTGCCTCAGCGGCGGCGGCCGGGCGGCTGTCTCCATCTCACCCTCCAAACCTCCGACAGCAGCGTCACTACCCGGCACCGGCGGCGGCAGCGGCCGCACGCTCGGCCCGGACGTCCCCAGCAGCGCCGGCGAGGTCACCCTCTTGCGGAGATGCTTCTCCGGGGAGCGCCGGACTCGGCTGAGCACCAGGTCGCGAACCAAGCTCTCCTCGGGCGGCCGCTCCTGAGCCGGCTCCTGAGCCGGCTCCTGCGTCTGCTCCTGCGTCTGCTCCTGCGTCGGCGCCAGGTCCTCCGGCAGTCGGGAGAGCCGCATTGGAGCTCCGGAGAGGGCCGAGCGCGGTGGCAGCACCAGGGAGGGCTCCGTGGCGGCGCGCCGCAGCAGTCGAGCGCTGGCCTCCTCCACCAGCGGCGAGACGCGGATCTGAGCGGAGCGCGGCGGCGGGCTGACCGGCGTGGTCGGGGTAGAGGGGGCAGAGGGCGAGGTGGGGGTGGTGGGAGGAGCGGGGAAGGTGGGAGTCGCAGGGGTGTGAGGGGGAGAGGGAACGGTAGGAGTGGTGGGAGTGCTAGGCTTCGAAGAAGTCGATGAAGCAGCAGGAATCGTCGGTATCTTGGGAGGGACGCGCGTAGGAACTTTCTTAGTAGCAGCAGCTGTGGATGACGTGGGTAATATGGGTAAGATGGGTTTGGCGGGTTTAGTGGGGGCGGTGCACGGTGTGGGTGTGATGGCTGTGATGGGAGAACTGGGTGTAGTAGGTGAGGTGGGTGACACGGGTGACGCGGGTAATGTGGGTGACATAGGCACAGCAGCAATAGCGGCAGCGGCAGTGGAGGTCGTCCTTGCTGACACGGCCGTCGTCGCTGTGGAGACAGGTGGCCAAACCTTCCTGGCCAGCGGAGAGACGCGCGCTGGAGCCGGCGGCGCCCTCCGGACAGGAGCACCCACGTGGGCGGAATGGAACGGAGGAACGGACGAGACAACAGCGGTCGCCGGTGCCGCCGGAGCTGCAGATACAGCCGCGGCAGCTACAGAAGCTGATGAAGAGACATGAGTAGCTACAGATGTGGAAGTTAAAGGAATCACATCAGGAGCCACAGAGGCCTCCACAGGAGACGCTGAAGACGCAGGACTCACTGTCCGAGCCACCACAGGCGCGGCCACAGGAGCCGTCACAGCAGCCGGCACGGTGGCGGCGGCGGCTGCAGTGGCCGCCAGCACCGCGGCGGGGGCCGACAGCGCCGGCAGCGGGTCAACAGTCCTCCTCTCTGGGGACCTGACCGGGACTGCCGCCGCCGTCTGGCGCGGTGCCGGTCTCGGAGACGGCGGCTGTGAGTCCAGCTCGGCCGTGGGGATGGGGGGTGGAGGGGCGGACGGCGGCGGACGGGGGGTGGCCGGGGTCTCCCACTCCCAGATCGGGGCCGGCTCCGTCCCGGGGGTCGGCCGGATGAGCCGAGAGAGGCCGGTGTCGGAGGCAGGTGGCGGCGCCGGTGTTTGTTCGGTCCTGGTGATGGGGGTGGGCGGAGCGGTGAGGGACGGCCGAGCGGCCGCCAGTGGTGTGCTTGTCGCTGCTGGTCCTCTTGGAGCTGGCCGTACCGGCTTCTTTGGTTCGTTGCGTGCGGACAACGGACCGACTACGTCAGAATCAGAAGCTGGTTTTGCACCGGTGCTGAACTTGCTAGGTCTGGACGAGGCTGCTGTTGAACTACTTTCAACAGCCTTGATCCTGTCCCTGAGCGAGGGAGCTTTCGAGCTGGTGTTTTTCTCCGACGGGCGCTTCCGACTAGCGACAAGCTCAGCAGTCTCATCGCCTCCGAACAGCCGAAGTTCAGGCAGAGCACCTTCGTTCCATGTATGCTCCTCCGAGCTGTTGCTCTTCTCAGTGAAAACTCCATCTTTCGACTCCGATTGGGGTATTTCCATTGGTTGATGCTCAGGTGACTTCTTAACGGGCTCTTTATCGAATGGAGTTGCATCTTTAGCTGAGATCATGAAGTTGAAAACATTGCCCACAGAGGCTTCTGCATCTTTGGAGATCTTTTGAGGCCGAACGCTGGAGGGCACAGGGTCTCTCTCAAGAATTTCTACCGTATCAGGCTCTGTAACCATCCGCAGAGGTGAAATGTCAGGATCTATGTCTATCACTGCTTCATCTACGACAGGCTGCACTTCTCTTTCATCCCTCGGCACTGCCCGCGTCTCCGTAACAAGCACCTGGTCCACAGCAGGTTCCATCTCTATTGACAGATCCTCCGCCGCATGTTCCCCTCTTCCCTTCTCCCGCCTGGCTTCAGACATCCAGTCTGTCACCGTCTCATCTGCTTCCCTCCACTCATCCACCCAGCGCTGGTCGTACTCCATACTCGCCTCAATACCCGGCTCGCTACCCGGCTCGCTGCGCGTCTCCATGTCGTCCATTGGCTCAGGACTGTCTTGCGTTAAGTCGATAACCGGCGGTGGCGAGGCGGTCGGTCTCGTCTTCGCTGGAGGCGGCTCGCGAGTTTCGAGCACGTCTGGAGAGTCATTTCGAGCCGGTGGCGAGTCGTCTCGAGCCGGTGGCGAGGCGTCTCGAGCCGGTGGCGAGGCGTCTCGAGCCGGTGGCGTGGCGTCTCGAGGCGGTGGCGAGGCGTCTCGAGGCGGTGGCGTGGCGTCTCGAGCCGGTGGCGAGGCGTCTCGAGCCGGTGGCGAGGCGTCTCGAGCCGGTGGCGAGGTGTCTCGAGGCGGTGGCGAGGCAGGGCGACAGCGACGGCGGCGGCGGAAGGTGATGAAACTCTCATCCACCTGGAACCGTGACGAATCCTCGGACACGCGCTCATCTGCGCTGCCCTCCCGTCCTCCCGCTCCCGATCGTTCTGGGACACGATCCTCCCGGTCCGAGGAGGAAGGATCCTCCTCTTGGAGGACACTGGTGGATCCCCACGCTTGCTCTTCCCGCTCCTCCTCAGACGTCGACCCCTCGTTCTCTGGATCACCACACGCCTCCGGCGGCGTCACGTCCTCATCCCTCTGATCCATCGAAGACTTGGTGTCCAGCGCAACAGACTCTGCCGTCTGCCAGGCCAGCTCCTCCTCTTCTTCGCCGGACTCCGAGGCCGCTCTGGTGTCCAGAGCGTTGGAGTCGGCGGTTACCCAGGCGGCGTCTTCAACATGTTCAAAGGACCGGCTGGGATCAGGGGAGTGGGATCCATGGTCGGTGGATAGCCGGTCGGAGAGGTGATCATTTCGGTGGGTATCGGAGTCGACGTCAGACACATTCGAAGAAACGTCGCTATGGTGTGAAGAGTAGTGGTCCTGGGCAACTGGTGTATCCCTGCCTCCTAAGCCACTAGAACATACCTCGTCATCTGTTTGGTCTTTGTCACTAGCAACAACTTCAGTGACAGTAATATTACCGTGGCCTGAGCTTTCATCTTCTGATGAAAATTCCTCATTTGACGCCGTCTGGTCGCAGATCTCGTCAAACCCTCGCTCCAGGTTGGTAACATCCACGTCGTTCAGGAGAGCGTCGAACTCTAGGAATGTGTCCCCTTCCTCTCTTGACGCTGGACGTTCGGCTTGACTATCAGGTTTGACATTGGGGGAGTTCGCGGGAAGTTCATCGTCCTCGCTTGCCGTTTCATCTCGGGGTCGCCTTTCATCTGGAACTCTGGCCGGCTGAGGCGCCTCGACCTTCGAAAGGGAGCCAACGTTAAGTTTGAGTTTGTGGCCGAGATCTTCCGTTTCCATCAACTCGTCGTCATCCAGCATCTGCTGCCACCGCTGCTCAAGAGCCGCGTCATCAAACTCTTCGGCACCGGACAGGGATAGATGAATGTCATCTGGATCGTTCTCCGCATGGTGGTGTTGTCCACGTAACGACTCATGGTTTCTGGGATTGGCTTCCGGGGAATGTCTACCGGAGCGACCTGAGTGTGGCGGCTTTTCTACCGATCGAATCCCCGTATCACTCCCTTCAGAACTGAAACGACCGTCTGATTCAGCATTTTTCTGGACCTCATGTTGCGAATTATAGTCATCCTCCTCGGACGACTGCATGCATACATCATCATCTTCAGGCCCCGGTAACCGAACCTCAACGCCCATCTCACAACCAGACAACGCCTCGCTCGAACTCTCCGGCTCCGCGCTCGACGACAGCTTGTCTGGACTGGATGACAGTTTCTCAACACTCTTCCTCCGGACACTCGGCGAGTCCCCGTCACGTCCCTCGCTGGAGCCCGACATCGCCGCGTCGTTCTCCCTGTTCGCTGCCGCTCGTCTGCCCCGGCTCTCCTCCTCCTCCCAGTCCTCTGCCGACGCACGACCGTCGTCCCCGTCTCCGGCCGCTGCCCAGTCCACAGCGTCATCACATCGCCTCGCAGCTGCCGTCTCTTCAGCCCCCTGCCCGCGTCCGCGAGACGCCCCATTCTGCTTGCCGTCAGCCGTCCTGCCGTTCGACTTGCTGGCCTCTTCTCTGGCCTTGCGCGCCAGGCGCTGTTTCAGCAGATTCTCCTTCACTTGCCGCCGGACGCGGTCTCTAGCAGCGATTGCCGCCACCCTGTTCCCTCCACTCCCGCGTCGAATCGGCGCCGTCTTTCCCATCTTCCCCGCCTCAGTCTTTCCAACTTTCCCTGTCTCAATTTTCCCCAACTTCCCTGTTTCCGGCTTCTCTGCCGCGAGTTTTACCGGCGCCGATGTCTTCCCCTCCGGCGGGGAGGCGCGGCGGGCGGCGACCGGGCGCTGGACTCCATTGGTAGCCACCGCCCTGGGTGCTGGCTGGGGTCGGGTCGGTATCTTGGTGGCGGCCGGTCGGGTCACCTCGGCCAGAGTCTGCCGGGTCGCGGCTGGTTTCCGAGCCGTCTCGGCCGCCGCAGCTCGACCCGCCTGCTGCCCCTGACCGGCCCGGCCTGTCGTGGAGCTGACCCGAGAGCCGAGGTCGGCCGCTGAGCGGGATCGGGCCGGGGCCGGGGCTGCTGGCGCCGCCGGTGGAGATCCGACCAGCGACTGCCGTTTCAGCTCCGTCGAGTTCCGCCAGGACGCGGACTCACTCGCCGGCGGCCGGGAACGCGGAGCGGGGTTCCGCCTTATGTCTCGGGTCGGCTTGGCCACGGCGTCTTCGGCTGGGCTGGGCATGGATTTGTTCGGCTTCTGCTGCACGAGAGTGCTGACGCTCACCCTCGCGGTTGTTACAGTCTTAGCTGCGGAGGGTTTCCCTAGATTTCTGGTGCCACTGATCAAAGACGCCACCGGTTTCTTCAGAACCGGAATCGACCCGGTGATCTTCTTTTTTATCTCCTTGCGCGGCGATTTCTCTTCCCGTTTGCCCTTGCCGCCTCCCCTGTCGGCGGCCCCGGCCGTCCGCTCCCGACTCGGCGGCTGCTCCCCGGAGCCGGAGCCGGAGCCGGAGGAGTCACGCTCCGCTCCGATCGGCTCCGGCCGGAGTCCGGGGACTCCAGAGTCCGGCTGCGGGAGTCCGTCCGAGTCCTGGATGACGATACGGGGCGGCGGCGGCTGGGGCGGCGGCGGCGGCGGCGGCGGGGGCGCCCTCGGCCCGGCCTCAGAGTCAAACGCCGCTGATGAGGAGTCCTCCTCCTCCTCCTCTGAGGACCGGGAGGACCGCGCCGACCCGGAGCTCTGCCGGCAGAGGAGACGTCTCAGGTGATGCCGCAGAGGTTTAGTACAATGTGGCTGTAACCATGTTTCACAAATGCAGAGATAGTAAACATTATCCTGGTCATTGCCAGTCGGCACATGCCAGCAATGATAGATGCTACACCGTAACACTCAAGAGTCATGTTTACGAGTTGGTAAATTACATGGTATAATTGCTAGCCTCTGCATGATCTGTTGTTAGTAACGTCCACCAGAAGAACAACAGCTTTTCGGTTACCTCAAGTCGTGGTATCCGCCTAAAGATGATGTTTGTGCCTGCTTTAAAAACCCAGCGATGAACGAAGTTTGTTTTGGGCACATTGCGGGATATCTAAATCACGTATGTACAGGTCTTTGCAAAAGTAATGGCAGGTACTACTGTGAACGGTCAAAACCTAGCAGCGTTTCTCGAAAACAAAATACATCTGCGAAAAAGTATGCAGCACACATCTGTCTTACACCAAGGCAGCTTCCTATAAACTGTCAACATTCTACGGCTTCAAATGACATCACAATCTTCGTAAAACCTGATTTTGTCTTCACTTAGGTTCACCGGGGCATCTCAACCCTGAGACCGCCTCTGATCGGATCCACGCCGGCACGTAGCCAGGCGTAGTAAACAGCGGTTAGTTGGCCCTTTGGTCGAGG
>JARFNZ010171012.1:0-26141 GCA_031763405.1 Balanus nubilus
GAAAAAACGGCAGCGCGGCGCGCCGCAGTTTTTTTTAGCTATGCTTAAAAAACATGGGGGGGGCATATTTTGCCCCCCCCCCCTCCAGAGCGCGTGTTATGCCTATGGCTCCGCAATGGTGCAAATGAGCCGAGTAAGTCCTTTCTTAGCCAAACAAAAAGGCTAAATCTCGTGCTTTGTTTTTACATCAGCTGTATGGCTCAACGTTGTTTCCTTTGAACCCAAACTTGTCACTCGATGGGCATTGCTAAGAAACTTCTCACCATTATTTCCTTCAATGATGCTTCATTGATATTATGGTGAGGTAATCAAATCGTTTTTTTTCAGCAAAAATAATTTTTGAGAATACCTTGTGACCTGAAAAAGATACGATAACAATTTTAGTACCATCGTGTTTCTCTCGTCAAGGCGCTTTAAAACCTATATGGAAACCTTGAAAAATCGACCTCAAAGTTTGACCTCAGGTCAAGGTCAGGTAAAACTGACCCAATAAGGTCATGTTTCATATCAGTTGATGTGTATTGACGAGATGAACACATTGGTACCTTCTGCACGTTTCTAGGCTCTTCTCTATCAAAAATTATCGTCAAAAAAAGAATAAGTGACCTCGGATGACCTCGTGGGAACTTTACAGTGGTCGCTGATCAAAATTTTCGCTTGGGTCATCAATAATGGTCTATGTTGACATGATGCTGAATAAATTGTCTTTATCTAATACGTGAAAGAAGGTTTTGAATTTCCCCCCATTGGCACGTGCAGGTCACGAAAATGACCTGACCTGAGGTCACCGATATCGAAACTCTGAGGTGAGCGATTTTAGGTAATGATGCCCTCATACAAACCGGAAAGTTGTATATCTAACCCTCAAACCCTGTGGCCGTGGCACGACACCGCAAACCTTTTTGGAGGTGGGGTCACTTGACCTGAACTGGTGACCTGACCTGAGATGACCTTGCGGCAAAATTTTCAGGAGAGATGCGTTAAGGATTTAAGATTAGTTGTCACAAAAACGGTGGAGCGCAGCGCCGCCGTTGTTTTTGCGCTATCTGAGAAAAAAAGGAGGGGGTGTTCAAACACCCCCCCCCCCCCACTCCCAAGCAGCGTGCCGGTTAAAATGACTCAGAGAGTTTGTCTTATGTCTACAAACATCGGTCAAGTGGAGTTATTCACACAAAATTAGAAGTGCAAATTATTCTGAAGTAAACCATACCTTGCATTTCACCTGAACAACCCGAAACGTTTTTCACCTCAGCTTAAAATAAGTCGACTTCAAATCAAAATAAGTAATCTTCAATTTAAAATAGCTCGGTGCAATTAATAATTGTCACTACAAATGATAATAAGTCCATTCCAAGCTGAAATAAGTAAATATCAAATTGGAATGATCGGGTATGCACTTTTCATGTCATGTTCATGTCACTAGACTACAGGCATAGTGTAAACCCCTCACTGCTGTTGATATCTGGTCGGTGGTTTTCTAACAGCGTGGGGACCCAGTTCACGATACACTCAGCATTCACATATATTATTCTAATGAGCTCTCGTGGAGACGTAGAAGGTAAGACAGAGCCTGCGTCGTCTGACCTGTTGCCAGTTGAAAATCTCATTGTCATTGCAAAGAGGAAGGCATGCCAAAACGGTGTCATCGACCGCCGGACGGACGCGGGAGGGATTTTGCAGCTTCAGTGCCGAGATCCCGAACATGCCCGATCTTTGGGAAGCCTGATCGGATGATAACGGGTGCACCAATTTATGTGGCTGTCATGGATTCATAAAGTTTGACTGGCACATTTTTTGTTTAGGGATTAAAGGTGTCTGAAGAAGGGCAAACAATTTCCGGTTACACTGTATATTTGATCCAATACATATTTAGACAAAACAGAAATGGAATTGAAATGCAAGCACTGTGTCTTGCCGTCAAACAACTAGTTAATTGTCATAACACAAATATTTTGTAATTCAAAACAGTTGACACCCTCACATTAAAAGAGACCAAAAGCCAGCCTGCGAATATATGCGAGTGTTATTATATGTGTGATTATTATTTATTATAAAAGGCGCAAAGTTCGAAGTATATAACAACAAATGAATGAAATTTCAAGTCACTGTGATTTTTCTATAGGGACTTTAACAACATTATTTGCACGGAAAAATTCGAAAAACTTTCGGCCCGTGCGCCTTTTGAAAAAAAAAATACTATAGCATTGGAATAGTGTAATAAATAATAGTGCAGACAGTGAGACATATTTCCACACAAAGCCCTGTAATGCTTTTCCGTCGTTTAGGGGTGGCCGGAGTGGTAACTCACGCCTGGAATGACGTAATACAACGTCATTTCCAAGCTGAACTATTCAGCTATTGGAGATGCAGAGATGCATTGCACTGATTAGAGATGCAGAATTGCTAGAAGATACGATAGGTACCCGACAAGTCCAATCGTCGTTTGAACGGTCGATCTCAGCGTTTGTGAACTAAGTCCGAGTCAAGTATAATGTGGTTCTTGTTGCAGCACCATCGATCTTCATGTTTTACGATGATTCACGATTCACAACCACTATTTTCCAAGGCCCAAAGCAATTTTGCAATGCTTCAAAGACCCCACTCTTTGACCTAATTGACATGTTTATAGGTGGAAATCCATCTTTTATTGCACTATTGAATAGATATTGGACTTCTTTCTATATTGAATGAATACACATTTCCGAGACCAGAGGACAATCATGTGCCAGGTGCTTATGAAATGCGCAGTTGATTATACTCTGTCCTATTTTGTCATGCTTTAAAAAATGTCGTTCTTTGATTAGTTTATAGTTGAGAGCCCATGTTTTTTATTGCACTTTATGACGGAAATTGCATTCCAATGCCTTCTTGGATGCATTAGAATTACTGACAACAGATGACAATCATGTGTCGTAGGCCCATGAATTAGTGTAAAGTCGAGCAAGACGGACACCCTAACAGTTTTTGGGCTATAGGGTGTTGATAATTTGTCCCAGAAAATCCGCAACTAGATATTCTTGAAGGCTGATCAATTGTCTGTCCCGGTAGAAACGATAACACGGTGATAATTCATGGAATCATATGACGTTGACAAATATCAGGTAATGTTTTTGCCCATTTTGCCCCAGGTTTTGGGCAGAACGGGCCACCCTCTCGGGCAAATCGCACTGAATGGCGGGTTATTTGTTTTATGTTTTCTCGACTCTTTATATAACTCCCTTATTAGTTAGGGATATTTCTCGACAATCATTATTGTAAATGTCTGTTATCCGGGTTTTTATTACGAAAATCTAAAAATTATTTCGAATAAAATGCGTTGATTGAGGGGAACATAAAACGTTTATTTATATATGTACATTGGAAATTTGGTCCTTAGTTTTCATCCTACGCTTTTTGACATCGTTGATCACGATCAAAATATTATATTAGTGGGCAATTTAAACTCAAACATTATCATTATGTATGCCTGGCGTTCAGGCTAACCGGACCACGCTGTGGCCGTTTTGCCCCGAGTGCTCATTTTGCCCCATTCACTATACCCCGCGGTCACTATTATGACAAAATTCATAGTGGTCGAAAGTTGCTGGCCTGCAGGAAATATATCGATGCTCACCGAGCTTCTGGATGTGCTGGCCAACAAAAGTCCATTAGTTGATATTTCTGTTTCGCTTGTCCTTTGAATATATTGTCTTTGAAGACCGGCTTAAATAGTAAACAAAAAACATGCCTTTGCCTTTTCCTTACCTGTTGTTTGAAGACGAGTTTCCACTGAAAAGACTAGTGCACCTCATTGAGTTACACTTCTGGGAAGCCTAAAATATAGCCCTATAATTTTACATTTGTCCGGCGATAACATGGAGAAAAGGCGGGGTGACCATCTCACCCGGTGCCTCATTTTGCCCCGCTTTCCCCTGTGTATTATATATTTGCATGCACTCGCAGCTACTCTACCATGCATGAAACATCTCCTTCTTTTATTAATTGATGGTGGAGAATCCATATTTTTGTTGCACTGTATGATGGTCATTGCATGCCTTTCTACATTGTATGCATAATCATTGCCGAAAGCAGAGGACAACTACGTGTTATGTTTTAATGAAATGCATAGTAATTTAGGCTTAGTGCTATTTCATCACACTCCGAAAATCTCGTTCTTTGATAAGTCTATAGTAAAAACCCATATTTGTATTGCACTTCATGACGGATGTTGAACATCTGTCAACATTTTATGCATAAAAATTGCCGAAAACAGAGGGCAATCAAGTGCCATAGTCTCATGAAATGCGCAATTGATTAGGCTCAGTGTTATTTCATCATACTTCGAAGATCTCGTTCTTTGATAATTTTATTGTTGAAAACCCATATTTTGTTGCACTTCTTGACGGAAAATAAATGTTGTTCATTCTTGAATGCATTAGAATTACCCAAAAACAGAGGACATCCATGTGTCGCAAGCCCATGTGAAGTAGGTATTACATTTGCATGCACTCGCAGCTATTTCGCCATGCATCAAAGACTTCCTTCTTTTTTGACTAATATATGGCGGAGAATCCATGTTTTTTATTGCACTTGATCACGGTTATTGAATGCCTTTCAACATTTTATGCATGAGAATTGCCGAAAGCAGAGGACAATCAAGTGTCATGGTCTCATGAAATGCGTAGCTGATTAGGCTCAGTGCTGTTTCATCATACTTTGACTAAGAATTCATTCTTTGATAGGTCTATAGTTGAGAATCTATATTATTATTGCACTTTACGACGGAAATTTAATGTCTTCCTATCTTAAATTCATTAAAATTACCGAAAACAGAGGACAATCAAGTACCGTAAGATCATGAAGTACGTTTAACATTTGTATGCACTCGCAGTTATTTTGCTGTGCTTCAAAGACCTCGTTCTAAAATTAATTTATAGTTGAGAACCCATGTCTTAGGTTGCACTTCCTACAGACTTTGAATGTCATTCAACATTAAATGCATGATAATTGTTGAAAATGGAGGAGAATCAAGTGCCATGGTCTCATGAAATGCGTAGTTGAAAAGGCTGCGTGCTATTTCAGCGTGCTTAGATTATCCCATTATTTGATTAGTTTAAATTTGCGAACCAATGTTTTTTGCACTTAATCATGGTTTCTAATATTGTATGTATTGGTCGCATTATAATAGCCGAAAACACAAGACAATGAAGTAGCATTCTCTTATGAAATGCACAGTTCATTAAGCTCAGTGTCTTTCCTTGTTTGTATGCCGATATTCTCATTTCTTATGATGACGTCAATAGTGCTTCGTTTATTTTCATTTAACCTAACAACCATGATAAAACTTAATGAAATGGTATGACTTCTTGCATCTGGCTTAAATATACCAAGACGGTCATTCAGAGTCGACTTGTTAAACAACTATCATGCAACTGAAAGACGTGTTCATCTGGAACTGCATATGAAAAAATATCGTCATGATCTCTTCGATGTCATCATGGTCAGTACCAGGTCAGTACAATGACCTCAATGTTCCTCAATGTAAAAAGTAATGAAAGGTGGATGAACTCCAGAAAATTGACGCCAGAAGAAGGGATTTCAGTTGTAGAGTTGTTGCATGATACATTTATTCATAGGCTCTTCCAATGTGAAAGTTTGTCATAGACTCGACGTTTCGCGTCTCGTCCATGACAAACTTTCATCATTGAACTCGCCAATGAATTTATAATTTCAGCAGGTCTAAAATGCAATAATATATTGGCAATTCCAGGACAAATCACCAAGGCAAGGGTGAATTTGTATACCACACCCTCTCAGATTTCGTTTTAAATTTGTATACATGATTATCCTGGGCGCTGATTTCGATTTTGAAAGTTATATTGTCGTCTGATCACGGGATCACGAGATACAGGTGTGCGAAAATTCTGGTCAAGGTCGAACATCGAATTATGCTTGTCATTTTATCTTCAAGATGCAAATAGATATCGGGACAAAGCTATACATCATTAGAGAGCGCAAGAGTCAAGGAATATGATGGAATGCAAATTTTCACCCTAAGATCAAATTTTTGCACTTTGCACTAATGACCTTGAAAAAGGTGCAAAATTTTGCAATTTTTGCCTGCTTCGATTTTTTCTTCTTCAAATTTTCACCAAAGTTTGCCAATTTAGTTGGTAGCATATATGCAAAAGTTCGCGCCGAATCGAAAACTCCTTGGGGGTCAACAAGGGTCATACGTCATGATCCCCTCTGCCCATCCAGTATACGGATTTCGGTATCTCGATAAATTTCAGCAATATTGGTATTATTTGAAAGCACTTTTCCTATCGAATACACTTATGGTACTATTCACAAATCGAATATATCTAAATGATAATAATACAGGCAATAAAGAAGCAGAAAATGACATAAAGCACATCGTTTCATCGCACTGGATTTCGCACCACCTGTCAGAACTGTGCATCTGCCATCGTCCATGCAAGCACCTAACTATCTTTACGGCCAGTATCGAAATATTCATAGCAATTTTTAGTTTTCCAAATTAGAAAGACATACAGCAACCTTCACACGAAAATGGTGGCCTTCGTTTAAACGAGAAAAAAACGCCCGACCTGACAATGCTCGCTGCGCCCAGAGCGGTCAGAGCATGTGACCCGTTTCGGGTCTACCAATCAGAGGACAGGTGTTGTGCTCTTGGCCTTGACAGCAGGGTTAGCAGAGGGCTGGTAAAACACGTTTTTTTGCCACTGGGTTTAAAACCAGTTGGCAAAGTAATAGTGGCAAAAACAGCAGAAACGACAAAAAAAAAGAACCAGAACCGATATTTTTGGGTAATAGATTAATTTCAGTATTCTGAGCCACATCTCGGCCTTCTTAAGTAAGATTTACTTTTTTGCCAACTTAAAATCAAATTAATAGTGTTTCGCATATTATATATTTCGCAACTCGTTCCTGACCTTGGTGGAGTGTGGAAGTGCCCGTGTTTGCGGCGCCACTCACTCACCCATATGTGTTTGAATGTTAATGGAGCCGATAAATGTCATTTTGTGCTGCTCTGTTGGTGCTATCTACCCATCGTCCCGGGCGCCCGCTAATATTTAATATCTTGACATTTTCTGTTATTGTCTCACTTGTTTGGCGACTGGAGAATCTATCCCATTGGACTTAATCAACTTTGACAGACATGAGCAAAAAATTCCTTGCTCAACCAGTGCTGTCATTTGATCTAATATGTCAGCAACTCCACATACCAGCATGGTGCTCTAAAGGAGACAACATTCTAAGAAAGTAACACTTTAGAGTCATATGTCATAATTGTTTGAGGTGTCTCCATGCCCTTTGCTATGACCTCCAATAGTTTTAATGTAATGCGCATACATTTCTCACAGCCAGCTCTGTTAAGGTCAAGCAGCATTAAATGTCATTCACAAGCTTGAGAAAATAAGTTGTGCTGCTGGGCTAATGAAGTCTGGTTAATGAAATAACTACAGACCCAAACTATTACATTGTTTTTGGTATTGTACTTCAACTGGGTGAACAGCTTAGAAATATTCGTTCAAAGAAACAGGAACATGTAGTTCAGTATTTGCTTTTCTTAATTTCTACCGGTTTAGCCCGGCTTAAATCGACAAATGCAAAACAAAACTTTTTGCCCTGAAAATTTAAACTGTGCCTGGTAGCCAGCGCCGACGCCCGGGAGGAAAGTCTTCATTTTGCCATGAGAGCCTAGGGATCCTGGATTGTTTTCAGAGGCTATGTTGATGGATACGGTATATCCTGGATCGTGCCGGAAACTCTTACTGGATCCTGTGGATCCTGGGTCGTGGTGTTTCTATATTTTTCGTTGCATCCTGTGAGTAAGATACTGATACTGTACTGTACTGTACTGTACTGATACTGTTCATTTAATTAAGAAAGAAGTCGGTGTGTGATTTTCATGATATTAGTTTTTTTCTTTGAAGGGCTGCCGTAGAACCTTGCAGATTTTTAGTGATTATGTGGACAAACCAACAAAGCAACAAAGATTGCCTAACAACATAATAACTGTAGCCACTAGTTATCTAGGCTTTCAATTAAAAAAAAATAGAGTGCAAGTTTTACCACATCATATCTTAGTTTACCTGGTAATCATTTATTCAAGTAAGTGTATGAGGTATGAATAGCAGACAATCAGACAGCAAAATGGATTAACATTGGATTGAAAAAGGAAACTGATAGTTTGTAGCCATGTGGTTTCTTCTTTACCTTATTATTCTTCAAAATGCATTAAACGTGAGAATGATTCACACTTTAACTTAAGAAGCAATCATTGAACGGATTTCATCATGCTGTCGATGTTCCGGGTCCTGGATTTTTTTTGTTGCTGATCCCGCGAATCATGGATTCTAAAATTGTCCGTGGGATATAGTATTTGTCCTGGATCTTGCCAAAATAATTTGTTGCGGATCTTGTGGATCTTTGATTTTTTTGGAAACAATTATCGGTGGATTTTGCGGATCCTGGATCTATAAGGCAAACTTTGTCGCTGGATCCTGTGGATTCTGGACCCTGCAAATGTATCCTACCAGGGGTTCCTGTGGGTATTGGATCCTATTTTTGTCGCGGCACATGTCTGCTTGTTAGTTTATTTACGTTTTTTATATTATCTGTAATGAAACAAATATATGACATATTGATACTATTTCAAGAAATTATATAGAAGAAAACATCTCAAGTATATTATATATGATAGGTGCTTTCCAATGACGACCACATTGCTTACCTTTCTAGAGATACCGAAATCCATCTACTCGCTGTGCTGATGAGATCCTGACATATGACCCTTGTTGACTTCCAAGGAGTTTCCGTTTCGGCGCGAAATTTTGTGTACATGCTACCAACTAAATTGGCAAACTTTGGTGAAAATTTGAAAATAATCGAAGCAGGCAAAAATTACAAAATTTGGAGGTTTTTTTCAAGGTCATTAGTGCAAAATGCAAAAATTTGAACTTAGGTGCAAATTTGCATTCCATCATATTCCTTGATTCTTGCGCTCTCTAATGATGTATAACTTTAACCCGATATTTCGTTTTATCTTGGAGTTAAAATTACAAACGTAATTCGATGTTTAACCTTCACCAGAATTTTCGCACACCTGTATCTCCTGATCCCGTGATCTGAGACAGTATAAATTTCCAAATCGAAATCAGCGCTAAGGATAACCTTGTTAAAACACAGAGCGAAATGGGAGAAAGTGTGGTAACCATGCCTTGGTGATTTGTCATGGAATTGTCCATATATTCATTGGCGAGTCCAATGATGAAAGTTTGTCATGGACGAGACACGAAGCGTCGAGTCTATAACAAACTTTCACGTTGGAATAGCCTATGAATAGATTTATCATGGAACTCAACTATTGAACTAGCTTTTTCTGGCTTTTCGGCGTTTATTTTATGGAGTTCATTCGCCTTTCATTCATTTTAACATTAAGAATGTTGAGGTCATTGTACTGACCATGATGACATCGAAGAGACCAAGACGAGATTTGGTCATATGCAGTTTCAGATGAACACGTGTTGCTAGGGAACACGGTCTCTCAGTTACATGATAATATATATATAGTCATGGATGAGACGCGAGACGTCGAATCTGTGACAAACGTTCACATTGGAAGAGCCTGTGAAGTGCTGAAATTTATCTTGACATGGGTAAACTCGGTTCCATTTTCCACAATCAGGGTGTAATATTTTTGTATAGTTGATGCTGTCCCCGCAAAAAATAATTATTATTTGCGCTATCAACGACTTAATCACCTTTTTTCTTTGTATGAATGATTCAGTCAATGATTCGTAACAAAATTTCAGCTCGGTGAATCGATCCATGAGTGGAATAAGAAAGGTTCAATCTGAATCGTTCACTAGTCTGGTTAAGTGTTAGTGTTGCAAGGTCCTGACATACTCTTATCCTCGGTATCATCATGGCTATGGACAAATTGTGAAATCGTGAAAACCAGACAAACCTCTGAGAGAAGCGCAGTCTCGTCAGGAATGAGGAAGCTGAATATGAACAAGGAGTCCAGTGAAGTGTGTAATTGTTCCGTTTTTCTCCTCACAGGTCCGGGTCCCAAGCATATTTACGAGTACGAACAAAAAAACACGGAGGTTTACGATAACGATCCTAAAAACTACCGAATATTTATAGCTCAACGTAACGTTATGTGGCTAGAAGTTCGTTAGTTCCATCACGACTGATACTTATCGATTGCACTTCACTATATTTGAAGTGAATGCACCTTGCATGTTGCAAAATATTTTTCAGGTCATTCATGATATACTGTACTTTAAGTACCTACTTTCACTTCCAATTGCAACATGTGTAATTGTTTTTGATGCTACCGAATTCAAACGTCACTACTTACCAGGAAAATCGAATTATCTTGTAGCCGTTTCTGGCCATTATTAGTAAAAAATCAACCCAGTGACTCATGCTATGCTTGTCCAGGCTTTCTTGACACCTCTTCATGTTGCAAAACGCCACGCTAGTTGGGCGAGACAAGTGTTCACCCATGTATAGCTACTGCAAGAACATAAAGGGAAGTTATTATCGGTCAAAACTGCAGTGATCAGCCTCGAACCCGTAGTGGGATTGATTTTCGCGGATTTTTGCCTTCAAGTAGCGTCTGACCGCCGAATGACACATCTGTGACAATGACCTGAGAATCCCCAGCTCACAACGGGAAACACTGTACAGTGTACATAATCTGCCCGTCCAGCCAGTGCGAGCCAAACCCAGGTCAGGTTAAAGACACCGTCGTAAAACGAGTAAAATCGCCAACCGGCTGGATGGCGAAGGGATTGAACCAGTACCGTGCCAGATTTGTCCGTGACCTCTCGGGACGGGATTTAAACCGCTTGGCTAACGAGTGCCCCCTCCCTCTCCCTGAGACAGAGATTAGTGAATACCTAGCTACTGGGGGCGGTGAAGAACCAGTAGGAGACCTAGTAGAATGCTGTCGGCCTGTGCGGTGTCTGTGTCGAATGTCGGCTTCTGCCTCAGCCTGTTGTGATTTACTTTGTACTTGTGACTGCTATGCTCCCTAAAATCCGATCAAAATTCAGTTCATGCTGGGTGAATAGAGCTAAAACGGCCGAAGGCCAACATTCCGTTTGCGCACTAGAAAACAAATTAAACGTCGTCCAAAAGTGACCCCCCTGTTACAACTGATGTTACCTGCGTAACAATCTCGTCTTGTCGTAAATATAATCGTCGCGCAGTGAGAGGACTGGTATCGACTTGCTAATCCGCAGTACCTGCTTTAAAAATGGATGTCGAACGTGACAAACACGAAAGATTTGGCGTGTCCTCTTACACGGCCTTGGGCACATGCCTTGGGTACTCACGTGTGCTCACGTGAGCTTTTGAAGTCATTTACGCGTTTGCAACCGCTGTCCACTATCGAATTTTCAGCAACCTCGTGCAGATGCTGCCCGACTGACCTCCATTTTGACGATCTGCGCCGTCATGCCGCAGTCGAGGTTGACGAAGACGACGCAGCCTCCAGGGCTTGTCTCACTGACGTCATCGCAGATGATGTAGGACCTGGCGTAAAGCCGCGTGTGGATCCCGTGGTTGACCATGTTGAGGTTGGCGTAGCCCATCTGTGGGGGAGAAGGCGAAGTTTGAGGTTGGGATATTGCGGGTATATTTATTGCAAACATTTGCGGATCGGCGGTGGAATTAAGTCAGAAGCGGGATTTTTATATCATGCTTTTATGTAGCACCACGGTCGACGGAATATTGAGTAACAGACTGTTATGTAGGTGCGCTTAGAGCAGCTTAGTCTAGCAGCCTAGTCAGCTGATATTGAGCAGCTTAGTTGTTAATCCGTGATCTTGCACCGATGTTATTAAATGGATGTCCTGTTTCATTCACGTAGTTGTTTTTAATTTAAAATTAATAATGTTAATGCTCCTCGCCACGGAACACAAGATTCATTTCTATAAATGTCCCGCTCTCCTTTCCCGTCAGAAAACGGTTCGTAGCTTGGCTCTCGGAAACGCAGCCTGGTATCGTTTTCGGGTTTCGGCTTTACCACCAATTATGTCACCGTTATTATCGAACCCGTTGAAGCCTCAAACCATCAGACATAAACAGCTCTCCTCTGCCACTTCCCAAGCGGTCGCCACATCCTCCGGCGTCTGACTCCGACACAGCAGACTTCCGTGATGTTTTACTTTCCCCGCCAAGCACCACTGGCTCCTGGACAGATAATACCGCTGAGAACGGACCCACGTATGGCGACTGCCTTGACGTTATGAGAGCGTGGAAGACCCGTGGTCGGGCGCCTGCTGGCACTGACCATAATGAAAAACTGCCGTCGGCTCCTGGTGGTTCATAAAGTGGTTCTTAGGGATGGAGGAGGCAGTTACCGGGAGACCGAGGTGCAACTCCGGGTGTAACTCACTGATGTAACTCACTCGATGGGCGTGTCCTGGGAGTCCATGTGATTCATGCGGGAGTTTGTTTCGATGCATGGGAAACGTATACGTTTTTGTTATGTCAGCACAACACATAAAGTCCGGTCCGTGGGAATGAGTTACTTCTTTTACTTTGACATGGATGCGTGTTTCCAAGGGTCCTTCTTTGATGAACATTGTTATGTATGGCAGAGCAAACTATAAATTAGACACCTGCATCATGCCTGCCTTGAAATACGTGCTTGACTAAATGCTAAACGAATTTCACCAATAATCCACAAGCTGCGAATCAATAATCCATATACAAACTCTGGCCTCTGGGATAGCTGCTGCTGCGATTATAAAAACCATTGTTTGAAAACTGAACCGCCCCTCTGTCATACCATCAGTTCCCATGTTACCGAACCTCTGCAGCCTCCTTCCAGTTCCAAATCCCGCGCCATTGTCTTCCCTGCTGACTTTGGTCTTTGATTCACCCACGCCAGCTGCTGCCGTCTGACCGGCCTGTATCTAGCCCATCATTAAAGCCACGTGTCACGACTTCAAGTCCACACATGGCCCGCGCGGGCCGACCGATCGGCCGCTGACCCACTGTTCCTGTTCTCGCCGTGGCTCTCAGTCTGCTGTCAGCTGCGGCGGCGGGCGGACGGCCATTGGCGCGGCTGGTGATCAGCTGATTCGGGTCAGAGGCGGCGTCAGGGAGGGGTAAAGGGGAGGCGGGCGGACGAACATGGGCGCGGCTGGTGATCAGCTGATTCAGGGCAGATGTGGCGTCAGGGAGTAATCAAGGGAACGAAAACTCTGTCTGGTGATAAGACGAGTGTGTGTGTGTGTGTGTGTGTGTTAGTTAAAGGCTGCTCAACTTATGTTGAATTAGCCTTGTTTAGAAAATAAGGTGATAAGACGATGATTTGCAGCGGCGGATTCAGCGTACCGCACGAGGGAGGTGAATGGGGGCGGATAATTTGTTCAGTGGGAGTGATCAGCTGATTCGAGGGCAGTGGCGGAGTCAGGGGAGGCAATGAGCGAGCCCGAGGTACTCGACTGATGAGAGCACAGAGGCGGAGCCAGGTGTAGTTTGGTGGAGGGTGCTGAACAATAGTGGAGTACGGGCAGGGCGAAAAAAAGCATGTAAGCAGGGACGAGGAGGACCAAATTTGATGTTGTAAGAGTCGGAGAAGATAAAGTAACCTTATGCTCATTATTTGTTCGAAAAAGTAGAAAACAATCCAGCCATCCAGCCAAAAAAATCCAATCATTGGATTTTTTTCTACTTTTTCGAACAAATAAGGAGGATAAGGTTACTTTATCTTCTCCTAATCTTATCAATAATGCTCAAAATAACGTTTCAAAACATCAAAGTTGTAAGAGTCTTCAAACATCCCGATAATTCGGAGGTATCACGATTTAATGTAAAAACGCTTCATGGAGCGAAAATGCTAAGTCGTGCTAAGCTAAGCGATGTGGTATGCTGAATCCGCCGCTGCTAAGCATCGTCTTATTACTAGACAGAGTTTGACGTGCTAAGCAAAGACGTGCTGAGCTTTGCTATATCTGGAAGAAATGCTAAGGCTTTGCCATATCTGACCTCTTTTAGTCACGTTGGGTGCGGCCAGGGGCCTTGACCCAGCCTTCCCATGCGACCTGCGGTAGCTCGGGGTTCAATACCGACCCGAATCACGACAGCCTTCACGGTTTGCCAGGTAACCCTACCCAGCTTGACGAGGTGTTGTGAGGCATGCCAATGTGACTTCTCAGTTGTGACATCACGATAATTGTAGGGAAACCCGTGGCAACCACTAGTACTACGTGAAGCATGCAATGTTGCAGTGCACACAAGGGAGAGAGGTGAAGTTTCCACTTCGGAAAGCAGTTAATGCTCATGCCGTGAACATTACCCAAACGTTACACGATTTAAATCTCACCACTGGTTTGGTGTTGTATTTGCCAGTAACGACTCATAAAACGGTTCGAAACAACTTGTATGTGATGCTTCAGTAAATGATAGTTTCTAATGTATGGTTTTGGCGTGCGTGAGTGAATACTATCATTTACGATAATCTTCTCGAGTTACCTTAGCTATGGTACCACTTGTGCTGGTCCACTGCAGCATGAATAAACGATGCCGATAATTTAATTTATATTGGGCTGGTTTCGACTTTCATCTCGAGTTTCTTCTCGTCGCCTTTGGCATCACAAAACACATACAGCGGTGTGTATTTTGTGTATGTGGCAAACCGGTACGTGTACATGGGTGTGGGCGTAAAAACGTCACGAAAAGTGTGGTGGGTAGGGGCTGTGATGCTTTGCTCTCATATTTAGGAAAACCTAACCGTCTATGATAAATTTCCTTGCGGATTTGGGCTCCACTCGCCTCGATGGATCGTTTGCGCCCCATGTTTTGTTTTGGAGGAATAGATAAGATCTTATCGTTTTTTGGCCGAACGGGGGGGGGGGGGGGCATGCTTGCAAAGTGAATACCAGTGCCTTCAATTGTTAGGCACACAATTGAATACAATTGCACACAATACTCTTCATCCATGAACACATCTCGTTCTTTATCCTTGAATAGCATCGATTCGTCGCAGCCTCTTCTGTTCCTCTGCGCTCCTATACTCGTCTGTCTGTCCGTCCGCCTGCCCAGTCAGCCTGGCTTGCACCTACTCTCTCCCGCACGTCACAGACCATATATGTATGCCCTGCCCACTTCTCTGCTGCTGCCACTCTGGTGGGCTGGTGGCTGATGTCTCTCAGGTACACAGTCACTCAACACTGACACACTCCCAGCGTAGACACACACCATTTACACGCTAGGTACGTGTTGACGTGGGCGCGGCCATAAAGGACGGTTGTGCGCGTTTTGTTCGTAGATACAAACAAGATAGAGGTCTGAGGTGACTAGCAGAAATTTTGATGCAAGATGTTAGTTCAATTTACCCACATATGTTACTTTTTTATTAATATTTATTTAAATAAATCGCATCGCATAAGGGGTCGCATGCACGGTACCTCTTTTTCTTAGCTATCCGGGACTTGAACAGCGCTGCAACAGAATGACCAGCAAGTTCTCCCACTGCCTGCATCTGACCTGGTTTGTGGCTGCTGACCCAATGCACACCCACCCAGTTTAGCGGGTCTCAGATGGTGTGCTGATGACCTATTAACATGCCACGCCCCATGTTTTCATATAGACCGGCTTAAGTTGTGCTAACTAGGGCTGATGTGCCAGATTTGAAGGTACATGGTCTATGTAGAGTCATGGCGAAAGGGGTTTGTTCAAAGTTGCAACATCATAACTGATGCTGTTGCTCCGTTGTGTTCAGCTAGCAAGGTTATGCTATTTATTATTTTGTTTTATTCAGAGGATTCCCCTATGGATTGTATCGCTGATCGGTAGAAGTTATCAATTTAAAATGCAGACCTTAACCCGCGCACCGCTGGGGTCTCCAGCCGAACGCGCCCCGCCAGGGGGTAAATTTTACCCCCCCCCCTCGTATCTCCCGAACCAAGCGTCGCAGCGGGACGTGCGGGGCGGCAAAGGAAAGCTCTCGTTAAACCAACCCTAAACAAAACTTAATTTTTTTAAAAACAATGTCAAAGGTCTGGTCAAGGTCAGGACAAATGTCAAAATCACATGTTTTCGATTTATTGGCTGCAGAGACAAAACCATCCATAGCAGCGAGCCCAAACTCAGCCAAAATGCTTCCAAGTATTAGAGGAAGGCACTGCTAGAGTATGATCCCATACTAAGTACAGGTCAAGGTCAAGGTCAGGTCACAAAAGGTCGCTATGACCAAAAGTTACATAAAAGCCGTATGATGCATGTTTTAGGGGTTGTTTCAGACGTAAAAATTGATGGTAAGGGTCATTTTACCATTTGACCCCATTTTAAGTCAAGGTCAAGCCAGTCAGGTCAAAAAAGGTCAAATTTTGAAATTCTTCATTTGTAATAGAAAGCACATGATTATGAACCAGTTTTGTCCAAGGAATCCAATGGTGTCGTTTGATTTTACGTAAGTGGTCTAGAACAGTATAAAAACGCAATTGAAAAAATTACGTCATCAGATTGTACACATATTGGTGCCATTTGGGGGTAAAAAATCAAGATATTGATTCGAAATTTTGGTATAGATATTGCTCAGATGTAGTTCGATTACATATATTCCGGTTTTTGAACAAAATCAAAGTTTTGGATTTTGTAGCAATTGACCCAAAAATTTGGATTTTTTTAATTTTTGGGGTCAAAAAACATAACTTATAAATCCGAGATATCCCTTTTGAAGAAAATGTAATTTCCTTTGTTTTGACGGCTTATTTTTGCATTTTGCATCAAACCTCGATGTTTTATGAACGATCAAACATTTGTCGATTTTGGAACGAATATGGCCTGACATGACTTCACTCAAACGTAATTTTCTCAAAATGTTATCGGCTGATTTTTCGAAACTTTCTGAAAAGATGTCACATTGATACTAGATAAGGTACAGAAAGTTTCACGTTGATATCGATGATCGTTTGAAGCTATTTTGAAAATCCGCGAGTGGTTAAAATTTACCCAACAGCGGGGCGCGGGTTAACTGGGATGGTGATTTGTATGGAGTACTGGAGAAGCATACATAGAGCACAGGGTATATTTTAGGCGTGATTATGCTTTCTTCCTTTTAAGACAAACTTCTATATTTCAATCAAACCTGACCTGAACATTGCAGCTAATGTGCAAAGAAGTTGCGAATAAACCAATGATGATTGCTCAAAATACCACGTAAGTAGGTACGCACTTGAAACAATTCGTCGACTGCTGCCTCGTCGTGTGATGCGAACCTCGTACATCGCTAGAAGACAGAGCTATCGCCAAGCGTGAGTCACTCAGAGAAAGCTGTCCGAGAAGTAGTTACACGCATAGCGCACACCATGAGTGAGTGGTCACCGCTATAGGCTCAAGTCTCTCACGCGATGTGATCGTCCTGGGCACGTTGCTTTCATCAGTCTCTCTTTGCTTTGTGTTTTCCTCCACAGTTCAAGTTGGTGACAATAGTTCTTTAGAGCTGTGTGGGGGGGGGGGGAGAAAGAGAGAGAGAGTAAAGCTGTGCTTTAGAGCGAAGCCATGATAGTTTTCCAAAGGAAATAACAAGACACCGCGTGGTAAGGAAACTTTGAACGTAAAGCTCCGCACAAATGGCTGACAATTTGAGGCATCTAATCCAGCCTGTTTTATTTTTGTGTGGCATCGTAGCGTGCATGACATTGAACACAGTTATTGTCCTCATAGATGCGAATCTTCGTATTTAAAATTAAAGCAACGTCACACTGATGAATTGGTCCATTGTCATTTCACTTCGGTCATAGGTTTTAATAACAAATGATCCTGTTTGTCCCTTTATTGTTTTGTTCATGTACTAGCTTCTGTTTGACCCTATCTAGTATGTGTAGTGAATGAAATGCCTCACGGTCAATGTGATAGGATTATCACTATTTGTGTAGTAGTTACGATGTAGAAGGCATAATATTTGCCGAGAATTTGGAAAGGAGGATGATAGGCGCAGTGTTATTGAAACTAGGCAAAATACACCGACATCAAGGCGGAATGATATTGGTGTGGCTATACAATATGTACGTCGGTACCCTACCTGCGGACAGTTCTCGCTCTATGGACATCGCTCGCATAGTTGGTTTTTCGAATATGTTTTCCATTTATTATTCGAGTCATTCCCATTTCTAGTAGTAATTTTATGTATTACACCACGAGCGAGTATAAATATGCCGTTAATCGACGAGGCGAAGCCGAGTCAATTAACGCATCTTTATATTCGCGATTGGTGTAATTATTTTATCCCGAGCCGCCAAGCCATATCAAAGAGCTGAGGAGGACTTCTCAGCCGTGGTTTATCAAATCGATAAGCACCATATGTTGATTAAATTTCTAGTTAGCTGATGGCCGATTAATAAATTACCTCAACATGTGCTTCAATGGCAAATACTGAGATCGGCGTGGGATAAACTAGCAATACAAAACTGTTATGGACAATGGACAATACAGCATAAAGCAATGGCCCCGTTACCGGACGTGCAGTGACCAATCCAACTTGGTCATAAACCCCGACCTTGAAAAATATTTTTGAACTCAGGTCTGTTTTGGAATGTTAGACCCAGGGCACCATAAACGCTAGGACCTTGTTAGACTCTTAATAGTTTTGTTGACAGCGTGAGGGCTTACATCATGCATTTGTCAGAACAGTCGCTCATGTACATTTCACGTTTTCAGTGACCTTGATTGGGGTAAAAATGCCGAACAATTAATGACAAATAAGTATCCCAATAACGATGAATACAAAGGTTGCACAGGCACATGGTCATATGGCTGCCCTGTCAAATATGCCAGCCCTGTAAAATAAACGAGTCAAATACGGGTCATAAACTAACTCGCATGTTTGGCTGAATATCCTGTTACATTGTGTTGCTGAAATAAAAAATGTTATAAAATGTAAATATATGTCCGATATCGGGTTTGTGGCGTGTCAACTGGGTGTTACCTGACATTGATTAGTTTGTGCTGTCAACTTGTGGTTACTAGTCACGTGATATAAATAACGAACCTCGTCTTTCGAGAAAAAAAAATAGTTGATTTTCTTTAGAACTGAATAACGGAATATCTGCCCTTTTTGAGGATTTTTTGCGTACGTTTTATGGAGTCAGAGAGACAGATGATACGCCGAAAGCACTGATGTTTTCCTTAACGAAGAGACTCTGAACAAAGTTGGCCGCGCTGCTTTATTTATTATTTTTCTTTTGATGAAATATGTCATGCAAACAAGCACGTAAGAAGGTATGTACTTCAACAATAAAACCAGTTTCAGAATTGCTTTTTCCTGTGCTGCTTTGCTTATCAAATAAACGTCGGCTCAAATGAACTTGACAGTCCCTATTCGAGCTGTCACGAGACCTATGTGAATTATGCGGTTCGCTGGCAAACCCAGCCAAGCCTGGCAAAACGATGCTTATCAAATCTAGGCCAAGTGCCACTTTCGATGTTATTCTCGCTCTCGGGACTAAAGAGCGTGCGGAATTATTACCAGGTGCTGTCATGGAAGTAATGCAGTCGATGGTTTCGCAGTTGACGCCCGTAACAGATTGTAAACCAGGTCAGTTTAACGAATGCAAAGCCTGAATAGCATAGAGCATCGAACAGAACTATTGGAAGTCCCTTCAACCGAGCAGATACGGCCTCAGAAAATGCCCATTGTTATCATATCGAAAGAATCGTAATGTTTGCAACCCTAGCAGGATAAACAGTATATTTATGGCTATTGAAACATCAGCGTTCAGCGAAAGCGAAAGTATGTCCCTTAGATGGGAGATATTCTTGTGCACGGAATCGCAAACAAACGTGTTCCATTGTGTATTCGGCTCGTTTCGTGGCTTGATCGTCAGTGCGGTTAAGTATGATGCAAATCTCGAAGGTTTTGCGAGGTATTTTAACGGCTTGCGAGGCATCTTCTAAACAAATGATACACGTCATAGTGTTGAAATAGGAGATGCGGCAGTATTGTGTACGATGTGGCAGATGTGTCAACTTGAAGACGCGTCCGCGCCACGTTGGCCGCCTGGATCGGGAGGCGGCGTTTCTGGCGCCATGTCGGCCCTCGGTTAATTCATCAGCTGACGTCAATTTGGAAGGTGGCTCGATTGTCCGTTCTTTTTTTGTCGGAGAAATCGAAGCTAAATTAACCGCATGGATGATCACGGTACACATACGAAAGGGGTGAAAGTGAGCGAGTTGACAGATTTACTTTACAGAGGTCTTAAGACAAGTATAGTGATTGGGAAGTCTTACTTTACGAGCAAGCTATTCAAGTTCATAAAACAACAATTGTGTTGTAGAACGGAAGCCGGGTGTAGCGATTTAAACACGGCATGTGTGCTAGCATGCAACGATTTAAAAGGAGAAGGAACACGTGATTAGCGATCGTGCTGTGTGAACACGTTAACACCCTGCTCTAACAACACGTTAAACCCTGCTCTAACAACACGTGAACTAGGTAACTTGCACGGAACCTCGATAAATACACATTGATATACAGCGATTGTTGATCAGGCCAATAGTGACAAACATTCTCAATATTCATACTCAATGGCCATACTAAACGGCTTATACTCAATCTATACCTATTCAACCGTGGCATTCAATGGTCATGGTCAATGGAAACACTCACTGGAAGTGCTCGTTGGTGGTAAACATACCATGATTATTCCCGCCGCCGGCCCGGTGATATCGCCCATGCCGACTCCAATCCGGTACAGCTGCCGGTCAGCGGCGCGTGACCTTGACCCCGCGGTCAAGGTCACGGCCAGCAGCAGCAGTGCCGACAGCCGCGACATCTCTGGACGTCTGCAGGAACTGAAAATAAACAAACGCGGTTGTCAATGGTTACTAATGACATGAACATACTGAATATTTTGTCGTTGCCCTTATATTGGAATGGAAGTGTTCGTTAATCATAGTACGCTTAAATTAAGCTTAAATTTGTGACAATTGTCATCAAGTTGAAATAAAAGATTTGAAACGTAGCAGCTTCCGTTAAAAAAAATGATGCAACGCGAGTATATCGATAGGTGTAAATTGCGACTTTTCAATGTTGTGGGTTTGCAATATGTGGAAACATGTTTGTAACATCAGCGTAACGTTGACTTTGTGTTCAGCGTTGATCTCCGTCTATTATCAACTCTCTGTTATCAGCGTTCCTAGACAGACTTTAACGCCAATGATAAAGAAACGGGACAAAATGAATGACAACTTGTTTGAAAACCCGTTGTAGTAGATTTGCCCCACTCGCCAAAAACTCGCCACGGCGTACCGAGAGCAAAAACAACATCAGTGACGCCTCGTTTCGCCTGCATACCTTACCGCAGACATTGCATCACGGTGGTATGAAAGCCGTCACGAAGCGTGATGCCGTCACGGTGTTCCCATATATGGCTTCTCTCTGTACGGATCACGGTTCGTTCGTCTCACGTTGACATGAGGTGGTTTTACGGGACAAGTTTTGTTTTTTCTTAGCGAGTCGGCATACCGGTACGTGGCCCTGATGTCAACACTGTGCGGTTTCGGTCCTTTCGTGAGGTATAGCTACAACCGTCACCATTTCGTGACTCGAGTCATTCCGTGAGGCCTGGATATAGGCACCATTTGGCAGCATGTTGGGAATTTGAGAAATGCTGCAGAACGGTTTGGTGATGTCACTATGCAATGTGTTGTGATGTTAGTACATGGCTCGTGAAATTCTAAAATAAATGGCTCGTAAAATAGCAGTAGCATTTCGTGACAGTAGTAGGAAGTAATACCTCTCGAAGCGTGACACATTTCGTCACCACTACGCGCCATGCCACCACTGTTAAAGGCATTACCACTCCGTTAGGAGTCTGCTCCGTTAGTAAAGTTTTCTCTGCGGAGCCTCGTTCCGCTCCGGCGAACCACCAAACCATGCATCCTCGGTCAGCCCGCCGCCTCCAGCTAGCACTGTTCACACCGGACATGACTAATGTCTGGTTCATATGACATGGAACAAAGTGGGTGTGTTTCTCGCTATCTGAACGCCATCTGCCCCGCCGGCGAGAAACTCTCAGGTCGTGTGGGAATCTAATGTGATACAACTGGGCGTGGTGCTCAGATGTGAATGTTTGGTCGGGAGAATGTTTGGACGATAAATTCTAGGCTGTTCTAACAGCTAGTGATCCAGCAAAAGGTGTTCCCATGGATTTTCAACATCTTGCTTGTGGCAATGACTTCAAGTGACGTAACTTATAGTCTCCGGGCAGCACGAAACAACGTTCGAAATACATTGCGCTGTTAGTTATGTTCTATCCACGCGCATTTTAATTATTTGATATTACGAGCCAGTGCAAAGCGGGCAAACGAGGGATGAACAGATCTATGTTTCAAAGTACAAGTACACATGAATAATGTTCTTCCCGTAACTGCCTGCTTTTTTAATCGAATATAATACGGGAGTCTTTTCCAATGTTAACGGTGAATTGAATCTTCCGTGTGTATTGCGATTTTGTTGGGGGGGGGGGGGAGGGCGAGGCCTTAACAGTAATTCCCTAGTAAATTGTATTCCGCCGGCATGACGTACCAGCAGCAATTAGTAATTACCTCGTAGTTAGGTCAATGCCGTTTGCCACTAGATAATATCGTTAACTTGACTTTGTTTTGAGGTCCAATCACTTGTTGGCCTCTTTTGCCACACATTCTTGCCTACAAGCTCTGGAGCCTTTGTGGTCTCCTTCCAATCAAAGTGTTGTATTGTATTGTAACGAAATATGTATAAGGCTATTCTTCCTGTTTTGTGGCTTTGGTTGTTGTATTTGGAATGTTTTTTTTTGTAGCCTTTTGTTGCTGCTGGCGGACAAACTTAGAGTCATAAAGCTTCTGCCATGACCTTCAGAGGTAATATGCAGTACTTAAAACTTCAAATCAATGGAGTTCGGTGACCTTTAAAGGTCATGTATAGTACTTGGAATTTCAAATCAATGGACTTTGGTGAAATGAATTGTAAGACTTCATATTTCAAACAACAACAGAAAACGATGGCTGGTGCGCCCCAGCCATATAGACATTTCTGGTTATCCGCCGTTGCAACTGTGATAATTGTTTTTATCCCTTAGCAAATTTTTGGAAGTAATGATCTCCATGAGAAGCTCTAGGGATCTCGGAGAATGGTTGTATAAGTAAAACTCCTAGCCTAAAAAAGCGGTTCCACACGTATACTGCATGGCATTATTATTTTATCTTGATAAATTATATATGCTTACGAATAATTCTTATCTTATTTATTGCTGGCCATGAATTTCGTCATAGTCAGTATTTTCATCAGCGATGTTAGAATTGGATCGAAACTGACACTGATTTCACAATGTTTCCATTTACTGGCGACCACATGTATCTATTATAATTTTGTCTCTGTTTTATGTTTTCAATGGTAACGCTCCTTTGGGTATAATGAAGAGGCTATTTATACTTTAAAAAAAATAATGCGGTTATACCACTTTGCTAATATTTTCACTTATTTCATAAACCTACTTAAGAATTAATCCCATTATATTACCACGGATTTAACCATATTTCCTGCGGGGGGCAGATTCTGCCCCCCCCCCCCTCAGTGGTTTTCCTATTGCCACTCCTAAACCATTCGGCCTAGCGTCAAGAAACTTTTGGGCTTTTCCTAGAATTGGATAAGAAGTGTTGTGTAAATTTGAGCAAAATCAATTCGGCAGAAGCGGCACCAGGGCCACGTTTTGGGGAGGACTCTGTCACGACGGAACTGTTTTGAACGAAATTCATGGGATTGCTTGCTTCTTAGGTGTCATACGGCAGAATAAAGGCGTCAAATGCATCTTCCTAGCAATCTGCATACAAAATACTAGCGATTGCACATGTTTTTGGAAGAGGCGTACTCAGGTACACAACATGGGAGGCGATATTCACTAGTGCGGTCCGGCAGTGCCCCCCTGTGCTACATACATGGATCCGCCTATGCGCAATATCAAATCTAGCCTCTAATATAAGAATATTAAGCAATTCAAGCATGATATAACATCTTATCGTGCTAAGCAAACCCAAAATTTCAATCGGAAAATCCCCAGATAATCCCGAAAAATCCCCAGATATTCTCCATATTTGAATCCCTGAATACGCCTATGATTTTTCATTGTTCTCAAAGTTATGTTCTAATATGTGAAAGACCTATATGTTAGAAGCTCAAAACCTTTTTTTGTATAAAGATCGGTTAAAAAACGGGAATACAATAGCGTTTCAAAAAATACCCCAAAATTGCCTGTTTTTGGCCCAACGGCTCCTTATTTTTGGTCAAAACTTTTTTTTTTTACCTGCATAGAGAGATCTCACCATGGTGCATCGAATGGTGTTTGTTTTTCAAAATCGGTCCGTTAGATCTCGAGATCTTTGGGGGGCAGAATCTGCTCCCCCCCCCCTCGCAGGGAATCGGTTCTCTGGCTGCCCGCGGGGAATAGGGTTAAACAGCTATCTTGGTTACCAACAAAACCAATGTTTTTACACTATACATAGTTATATGAACTTTGTCCCCCTCCTCCCCCACCCCCACCCCCACACCAGCACCATTCGGACCTTCCTCTTGTATCCTACCGTCTTCCTACCGGAGCAGTCTTCCCGAGTCCTCTCCGTCCTCCCACTGGTGTCCTCTCAGTCCTCCCTCTCCTGTCCTCACGGCCTCCCGTGCCGAACTGAGCTCGCCGACACTGCTCCTCAGTGAGGAGGCCCAGCCCCTCCCCTCCCCAGACAGAGAGGCGTGAGAACCCGCACGTGTCAAGGGCACGCCTTATGTTGCTCTCTCATAGACAGGAGATAACACATGGCGTGACCCGAAAGTCAGTGTCGGAAATGAGCAGCCACTGTTGCGGTGAGGTGAGAACTACAGTGGGTGAGTGTGCCAGAGTTTGTCCAGCTGTTGAAATGCGGTGTAAATTTTCTGGCCTTATGGCGGTGTTTCTATTTATGCGAATTTTGAAGCTCACGTGTCACGTTGCATTGCATACGTTGTCCTCCCTGCGTTGTTTTGTAGTATTAAATTTCTCTAATTTTATTGTTTTGTTTACCGATCTGTAACTGTAAAAAAACACCATCAGTGTATAATTTTGCCTAAGTTTCGGCGTTTCATACAACATATAATGGGTAATTGCCTTTACCCATGTAAGTGAGGCCTGTGAAAGTCAGACTCGAGACAGATCATGGCACGGTTATAAATGTTATCAATTAATATGACGACATTAACACAGTATCTACCAGCGTTAGCGAAGTTAATCACTGATCGCTGATCACTATTAGCCCTAAAGATCACTATAGGCACAGCGTCCACCGTACGTCGTCAACACACGACTTTAAATGGTCAGCATCAGCTTACCAAACCAGTGTATTATTAGCTGAGCCGTTCAAATCCCTGTACCGGTCCTCCTCCTGTCCACACTTCGCCACACTAGTTGGTGTACTGCCGGCCTTTGCCAGAGTTCACTGCACCTTCATGAGACAAATCCAATGCAGGACTCAGACGCGAAGATTCCTAACAGGTCGCCAATGCAAAGTACTGGGGCATTTATTCAATGCGCTGACCGGTATGGACGAACGATTCGCCTTGATCTGTAACAGTAGCACCCCGTATTGATTTAGCTTACTCAGTAGTCGGTCGATTTCGTTTATTGCACTGAAGTCTGTCGCGAGTAGAGATGCAATTTTTGCCCAAGAAACATTACGGGCACCGCACCGGCACCACCAAACTGAAAATAGATACCGGCATTTACCACTACTCTTGACAAATTGCCGGCATAGCTATAACCCGTAATATTAATCTGAATCTCCCATTACCGGCAATTTACCGGCATGGTCAGGTCGTACGCTGCATTACTACCAGCGGTAATGAAAAATTACCGGTATGTCGGTAACGTGGTAATTAAATATTGCATCTCTGGCCGTGAGGTAATGCATCATGGGTACAAACTCCAACTCCACCGATAGCAAAATCACTGGGAAGATCGACTGATCTTTCGCTAAGACGTAATTATAAGATAGAATGGCGATATCTACGAATAACTGCAGTTTGTCTTAAAGGTAATGTATGACCTTTTTCCATAAAAATGGAGTTAGCACTTGTATCAGCAACTTCAGAACAAGGGAAGCCG
>JARFNZ010171013.1:0-16556 GCA_031763405.1 Balanus nubilus
GGCGGCGGCGGCGGCGGGCGGGGCCGCGCCGGCCGACCGGTCAGTCGGACGCGATTGAGGTCGACCAGTGGCCGGCGGCGCGGAGCCTCCCGGACCACCGGCCGGCCGTCCGGCCTCCATCACCGCCTCCTCTGCCGAGACTCGGTCGAGCCTCCGCCACCGTCTCAGCCGCAGAGTCAGCCAGAGAGTCTCCAAGCTAATAGTCATTGACGTTTCGAAACCAGCCGCCGCCGAGACCATTGAGATAACCTACCCAGCTGTGTGTTTCTGACTAACTTAATCTGCACCCGGATCACGTTCTCGGTTGTTTGGCGATGTGGTTACCGGCAGCTGGCGGTAATTTGTGTTAATGCCGGCAGCTGCTGAGATTTGTCGGCGGCCGACTCCCGGCAAACGACTAACAGCATTCCAGTGAGCTGCAGCAGCACGGCGACAGCCATAAACAGCCTATCCTGTTAAGACTTCTCTGAATAGTGACTGAGCGCAGCTCGCGCGCTGCAGCGGCGGCATACAATTTACGAATGTCACCTTCAGCGGCCTCGAGCTGCGCGATAATACATGCGCGGCGCGTCGGCGGCGTTTCCGGCGCAGCATTTATAACCGTCCATATTTGGCCATGTGACCTGCAGCGACGACCGCAGTCTCGCGGCCGCCTGCGTCACCGCTCGTAGATCCCAACGCGTGCGGCAATGTCATGAATTCCAATAAGCGACATATGAGCTCCCCCCCCCCCCCTCCCCGCTCATCCCACCACATTCCCGTCCCTCGCCCCTGAGCAGATGTCGGACGACAACTATACTATGCGGCTGCTCACCTGCTTGACCTTTCCTCCGACCCGGGTGAGGTCATCGACGTCGGGGTGGTCGGGCGGTGTCTCCGACAGAAGGTCCTGAAAGTAGCGCTCATACTGGGCCAGCCGCTGCACCTGCAATCACACACGGACAGGGTAAAGGTCAGAGGTCTGTCACGACACGCTCCCGAAATCAGACGGTTCACCGAAGCCACGACAGAATACACAGCAGGTCGATACACCGTCTCGCGTCGTGGTGTCGCCAGTGATGTCACAGGCATCGCACGAGTGTCGCACGACAGCCAAGCGACATCTGATTGACTGTTAGCCGGGCGCGACTCGGTCTGTTCTCGGAATCCCAAGCGGCATCGTTGCCGGCGCCGGATTGGGTTTCAGTGTTCTCAGCGACTGCGACTGGCGACCGGACAACAACACCAGTGTTAGCTTTCTGTGAGCGTCTGCAGTCTCCGGCGCCGCCGAGTCTCCTGCGGTGTTTGTGGCCACCCGGCGTTGGAGTCGCCACCGGCGGGCCGCGTATCTCGATACCGTCCACGCCTCGGCGAGCTCCGACGGCGGCCGGATCATCAGACCGTGCCTATCACTACTCGAGACATCCCTGCCCATGTCCAACGAGCGGCTCCCAAGCTGCTGCCGAGCCGAGCCGCGGCCGCGCCGGAGAGCCAGCCAGCCGCCGGGCGGGCGGGGTTCGGTGGCGCCCTGCCAGCGCCGGCGCCGGCTGCGTCTAACTGTTCCCGTGACCCAGCCAGCGTCGTCACGCGGCGCGCGGAGGCGGACCAGTGACACGGCGGCGACCGGGCAGCGCACCGGGCCAACGTGGCCACCGCCGACCGGGGAGGAACCGTCTGCCTGGCTGCCGGGAGGTCGGCCGGCCGACCGGCCCGCCGGGCTGAGTGCCGTCAATAGCTTGCATGCAGCGCAGCTGGTTAGCCGTGGGTAGCCCCGGCCGGTCGGCGGCACTGCTGCCGCTGCCGTCACCAAACAGGTCCTCCAAGTATGCGGAAAAGCGGCTCGTGTCGGCGCAGCGGGGAGTGCTGGGGCCGCCATGGACTGGCCGGCCAGCGCGTGGCGGCCTCCCGGCGCCAGCGCAGGGCCGCCGACCGAGGCTGCAGCCTTGCAAAGGTCCGACGGCCGACCCTGGGCCGACACTGCCGGTCAAACCCGCCCAACAGCAGCGCTGACCCGGCGACAGACACGGCCGACAGCACTGCATGTCATGCCACCGCTGCACATCTGTCCGTCCCTCTATCCATCTACCCGTCCGTCCCTCTATCCGTCTACCCGTCCGTCCCTCTATCCGTCTACCCGTCCGTCCCTCTATCCGTCTACCCGTCCGTCCGCTCGCCTGTCCGTCCGTCCGTCATCCCGCCGGAATGTGCCCGTCACCGACATTGGGACCGTCCGACTGCAGCGCGCCGTGTGTTTGTCGGTGTAAAATCCGCCACCCCGTGTTATTAGAGGACGGGTGTTGACCGTTATAATGTGCTGGTGCGCACAGTGTGGCCCCGATCTACAGAGTCGGAGCCGGGCGGGACGGGGCAGGGCGGGCGGTCAGCCTCTTCCTCTGGCGTGTAATGGACAGCGACCAACGGATTAACGCTGCTCTAATGGCGGCGGCGGCGATGGTGTCGGCGGCGGTAGGGGTCGTGGTGGCGGGTGGCGGCGGCCCACTGCCGAGTCACTGACCGATGCCCCCGGCCGTCCGCCGCCGGCCGCCAGTCGGTCAAATGGTCCGATACACGCGACTGTCGGCAGTGGAGCCCGGGCAGACGGTGGGACGCGGCTGGTCCGACTCGACAGCAGTCAAAACACAGTCAACCACATAGTGTTAACGCTGTTCAGTTAGTGTAGGCGGATGGCGTCAGGTATTCTTACCGCCGTCAGGAACAGCATTCCGATTTTAGTCGCACCCGGACCACCGATGTTGCCATGGGGTGTTACCATGGGGGGCCTCTCTGTCATACCGACGTTACCATGGGGTGTGGGCGGCATGTGTCTCCATGGCCGCCCAGACTGGATGTTTATTATCATGTCGTACTCAGCCAACCGTACACCAACTTAGGAATGGAGACGGTCATCAATCAGGGGCCGGTTCAGTCAGTGATCGATAGGGATTGATCACACAATACAGGTGGGCTGCAAGCTCCTTGAAATTCTGATGGCGAGCCTGAATTTTGGATGGAAGTGTCGAGAAAGAACAGCGAGCGAGACAGACTGTCCAAATTTTCACACTGCACTTCACGACCGTAATTGGCAGCACGGTGGAGATTGACGACTGAATACCTACGCCGGGAAGGGTTAAATGAGAAATCCAGACAAAAATCGCTATCTTTGCATCCGTCAGCGGCGCTTCGGTCGTCACTTAGCATAGACGGATTAGCCAGCGTACGGCGGGCGGCCAGCGTTAGTTCGGCGTACGCCAGGTTCAGTGAGCGGCTGGGCGGCCGCCGCCGCCGCTGCTCGGTCGTCTAATGATCAGGTATTCGGGTCAGCAGGAGCGCGATAAGCGCCGCGCCGAGTGGCCGCCGGCCGGCCGGGTCGCTCGCCGGCTCGCCGGGCAGTCGATCCGGTCCGGCGGCAGTCGGAGGCTCTGTTACCCGTCCCCGTCCCCGTCCCACCGCCGATGGAGAACTCATCCGCCCCCGTCCCCCCTCCTCCATCACCAGAAACTGTCGTTGGAACAGCAGCATGTGTTTATGTCCCAACAAGCGCGAGAATTGTCCACGCGCTCTTCGCCTTCGCCACCGAGTACCATCAACGAGTTCCCACTGTCACAGACCCTGACGCCGACAACGCCGCCGCTGCCGAGTGATGTCATTATGCACCGTCCGCTCGCCACATGGAAAGGTCAGCACCGGACATGGTTAGTGACACTCCAAAGCCGCCCATGACCGTCTATTGGAAGCATCCAGAAGCGCTGCCGACCTGTCTGTGCCGCTGGCCTCTGCCCAGCGCTGCCCAGCCAGACACAGAAGCCAGCCTATCGCCGGACGCGGGACCCAGTTTTTACCGAGCGAATACGGCCAGCGTTATCGATAGCATCGCCACCCCGAATTAATTCACCACCTAATTGTATTCTTGTGTTGCAAGCAGCGGTGCCTTGCAACACAGACGGCTCGTCGTGGCAGCTGCGGCTCGTCTGTTTCGACAGGCGGCCATCACGTGACCGGACGCTGAGGACGTGATGGTCGTTGTGCGTCGGTCACGTGACGGTAATGGGCGGCGAGCAGCGCGGGGCGGCGCCGGTGTGTTGTTAGCTAATTAGCGGCTGCCAGCGCCGGTGCTGCACGGGTGTCCAGACTGCGCGCGTGCCGCGTGTGTTGATGCTCCACCTCCGACGGGGCTCAAGAGATAAGAGCGAACAGACAGAGTTTGGAGGACAACCGCCGACTGGCCGGCTCGGCAGCTCGGCTGACGACTCCAATCGTCCGCACCTGGGCAGCAGCCTGGGAACTTCCCCGATAGAGCGTGTCATTCTACGGGGTGACAAGACACACGCCTAGATCATTGAGCAACTATCCGTCTATGCAGCGGCGGCGGCGGCGGCGGTGGCGGCGAGCGGAGGTCGAACAGAAAGAATGGTGAGAACGGCCAGGCTTGCATAACGGCGCCGACGCCGTCCGCGGCTGGTCGCAGTCGACTCACAGCCGGCGGAGGCTCCCAGGCGAGCCGAGCCTCTCCGCCTCGCCTCGCCACGCCGAGCCTCCCCGAGTCGGGCCGAGCCGCCGAGCCGAGTCGAGCGGTGTAAAGCCGCCGTGTCTCGTCTCGTTAATGAGGATATCATGGCGGCGGGCTGCGTCGCGGCGGCGACGGGACCAGTTCTAATCGCGGCTCACCGCGGCGGTCACCGGGAATTAGACGCCACAGTGGGGAGATATCCTTGCAACGCGGCGGTCTGCCGGCGAATAGCCGGCCGGCTTGGATCCGCCAGACATCATCACTGATCAGCGATGGCTGCACAACATTCACCCTTCACATCAGGCACTGGTTCGTGGTTTCTATTCACTAAGCCCACTCGCGATGGAGTCAACCACTACCTGGCACACCTGGGCGGTAGAGTGGCTACATTTCCGCTCACCACATTTCCCATTGCATGCAAATATCGCCAGGATTGTTCGCTTCTCACACATTCATACCATGATCAAAATGGCAGACGATGCAGAACAGCACGTCCGTCAAAGCCACAAGATGCATTATCATCAAGCCGCCACACACGAATTCGTCCGAATAACCAGACATCGGCTCGTCTCCTGACACCTCCGACACACGACCAGACACCTCAAGATCAGAGAGGCACCCGCCGCGGCACGGACGGACGGACGGACGGACGGACGGACGGACGGACGGGCGGAGGTGAAGGCGCCGGCGGCGGGCCGATGACGCCCTCTGGCGCGTGACGATCGCCATAGGGTCGACACGGCTGCCGGCAGCGCGGTGTGGCCTCTCGACACGCTGGGCGTCTGCACTCGAGCGTGGCGTACAGACCGTACACCGTGCTGTGCCCCGTCCGGTGCGCTGTGTCCCGCCTGTTGTCCCTTCCTGTCCCGCCGCCGGTACACCTCGCTGGCCGGATGACGCCGTACCACCGTCCGCCACCACCATCTCCTCTCTGTCGCGCCGGGATTCGTTACGCAGTGATGAGGGAGCCAGGTGTACGCTACGGCGGGCGGACGGCGAGGCGGAGGGGGGAGGGGCAGCCTTGATTCCCGCCCCGGGTGTAGGGCCAGGTGTCGGGACAGCCTTGGCTGGCGGTGTGGCCCGGAGCGGCTCAGCGAGGGCGGGCGGGCGAGCGGCCCCTGACGCCCCGCGCAGAGGAAGAGGAAGTGTGTGGAGGGCCGGCTGTTTGTCCAGCGTACACACAGGCCAGCGGCGCGCGACGCGACGCCACTAACGAGCCCTGACACCTGAGCCGCCAACGCCGGTCCAGGTCGGGCCGCGCCGGATGGAGCTGCCTCCAGCCCCGGCGCCGGCCACAGCCCCAGCCCCAGCCCAGTATCGGCCCCGGCTCCGGCAGCGGCTCCAGTGACCCCAGAGTTCCGGCGTGGCTCTATGCTCGCCGCAGCCACTCAGTGGCGGCTGTGGTTATTAGCCCAAGGGGACTGCTGGCGGCAGCGGAGGACATCAGCCGCCTCAGCCTCTCTGTGAGTGAGCGGCCTCCTTTGGGCCTCTTCGACAGCCCAAAGGAGGCCGCCAGCCAGGGTGACCCATGTCTGTGCTGAGTAGCGGCTCGCACACCGTCGGGACCAGCGACATGGGCTGGGAGGGTGACTGAGGAAGACGTTGATTGAGGGCCGAATGACTGAGATACGTTGGACGGTGCGAGACTAGGCGGTGGCGGTGGGCTGGCGGCGGTGGCGGCGGGCTGGCGGCGGTGGCGGTGGCAGCGGCGGCGGCCTCATCGGTCTGCCACAGCTCAGCTATGCATGACGGAACAACAGCGAGCGGGGCGCGGTACGCTAACAAGCACCAACTAACGGGTCACCCTTCACTGGACAGCTAACGGAGCCGCCGGCTCACGGCAGCCAGGCTTCGCACAGTGCCGGCAGAGTATTGACAAAGCGGCACACAATGACGAGGTGGTGCTACGAGAAGTAGGTAGACACGACTGGGAAGAGTCATTAACTCGGTACTCCAGACCGCTACCGAGACGGGAGGTCGGCGGTTAGCCACTGCAGCTATAGGAAAAGCGTGTCATCGAATATTATCAGTCGCGAAATATTGATGGGTAGTAACATACCTGGCCAAAGGCTATCCATGTCGGCGCAGCAGAAGGGCAGCTTTACGCAGCACCGCCTGGGTCACAATGCTCGGGCCTCGTGTTCCGCGCACCGCTTGGGCGCGCCACAGTACAGCACGGGCTCGGCCGCCTCACTCGGCCCACCTTCGGCTACCCACGGGGTATTCCTCGTTCCGTCACACCCACGTACACACCCGCACGTCCCGTCCAGCCCCTCACAGCGTCGCTCGACCGCACTACTGCCGACCGGAGGCCGCTCCGCGCGCCGCGCGCCGCGCCCGCAGCGCCACCACGCGGCCGCACCGGCACCGCATAGACTCGCCATACCGGACCGCAGCGCTAGCAGGCGGACCGCGCCGCTGCCGCCGCGCCGTCGCCGCCGGCCGCCGCGCGCCGCACGTCGATGAATTTTAATAATTTCGAATATCGCCTAGTCGAGAGTGAGATCGGCTGGCGGGGTCGAAAGACGCCGCGTCAGCCGGGGCGCGGGTCCCGTGGGGTCGAGGTGGGGTCAGCGGGAGTTTCGCAGCGGCGACGCCCCAGGCTCGGACCAGAACGGCCGGCAGGCGATCCACCTGCCAGGACGCAGCTCCGACCATGATGGAGCGTCCGTCCTGTCCTGATCTGACCTTACCTGACCGGCACTACGGATGGACGTCTGTTAATTAGAGACGGTCCATCTGGGCCACCGCCGGCCTGCTGCCGGGCCACCACAGAGCCGGCAATCAGAGCTGGCTGGAGGCCGGCGGAGGTGGAACTGTCCGACTCCGTACCCCCCTGCGGGGAGGTGATCTCGAACTGAACGGCGCCAACGGCCCTGAGACGTTCTGCAGTCCCGGCCGCAGCAGAGTGACATGGTAATTGGGTGCATTATCTCCGTCTCTGGGTTAGTCATGTTCATTTCTCTGAGAGTCATCTTCGTGCCTGTTTAAGTCATCTTCATTTCTCTGGCGGCCATGTCACGAGGTACTCAGCGGTCCACCATCACAAAACCCGCCGCGTTCGCCGCCGAATGAGCACTCACTCAGTCCCCAACGAGCGGTCATTTGCGCATCGTGGCCACTGTGACGCTCGTTCTCTACACGCCGACGCCATGTCATGCCGTCATGGGCGGCATGGCTGGCATGGCCGCCGTGTCGCGGGCCGCGGGGTGACCTCGGTCTCTGACGCGGCCCCGGACGTCCGAACACCATCCACGGGTCGACCGGACCGGCAGACCGGCGGACCGGCCAGCGGGTCGGGATGCCACGGCCACCGAGCCGGGGCTGGCGGCGGTCGGTGCCTGTGTGTTGGTGAGTGAACGCGCCGGCGATTCGCTGCACCGCTGGAGGGCAAATCGCAGGACGGCCGATAGCGGGCGTTTGCTCACCAGTGTGGACAGAAAGCCGCCGGACTGCATCACCGACCTCGCCGCCGCCGCCGCCGCCGCCGCCGTCATTGAGTGGCGGCCGGACGCAAGACGGCGCTAACCATGGCGCTAAACACCCCGGCCGGCGAGCTGGCCGACAGGAAGCGGCCCATGTAAAAGTGAAACCGCCGCGGCCGGCGCAGCCAGCCCCGAGCGTGGCCTTCCCCTCGACGACGCCCGCTCCGCCGCCACTTTCCCTCTCACTTTTTTCGGCGTTTCGACGCCGCCGGCCGCCGGTGCCCGTAGTGAAAACTACTACGCCGTCGGTCGGGGCGCGCGAGGCGGAGCAGCTCACGGCTCGAGAAAGTGAACGCTCGGTCGGTGTGCGGCGGCGGAGAGTACGCGCTAGACGGGCGGCCGAAATTGCCAAACACCGCCACAAGCGCCGCCGCCGCCGCCGCCGCCGCCGGACTCTAGGAAGCTATCCCCGTTTGGCGGCATGACGGAGCAGTCTGACCATGTTGGGAGTGGGACATAGCTCCGTGCCTGAATGCCCGAGCCACGATGAACGGTGAACCTCAGCCGCAGACAGACACAGTCCCAGCAGCCATGTGCAGAAGGTAACACTCTGCTCGGCGGGTCAGCCTGACGAAGGCATTCACACTCCCCAAGCATCCGACAGCATCCGACAGCATCCGACAGCATCTAACAGCATCTGACAGCCTCCGACAGCATCCGACAGCATCCTAGAGCGTCCAGCAGCGACGCCGCTATGCAGCCTCCGGCAGCGTGAATCGGCACCGAGCCGGCCCGCCGACGGCGCGGCATCAAAATAAAATAGCTGGACTTCCGTCGCGCACCGGCTGAAAGGCCGTCGGAATCCGGTAAACAGGGGAGAATGCGCCGGCCGGCGGCGGCTGAAGGCGGTTGAAGGCGGTTGAAGCGGCGACTGACAGCTCGCCTGTCAGCCGGCCGAAGGCTGAGGCCAGCGGAGGGAGACTGGGGGATGATTCAAACACAGCGTTAGTAGAAGGAGCCCACACTGCGCGGAGGAATACCGACTGCCGGAGACGGTCGGCAGACTGTAGGGAGACAAGGAGACCGCAGGGAGACGGAGGGGAGACAAGGAGACGGCAGGAATACGGCAGGGAGACAAGGAAATGACGGAGACGGTGGTGAGACGGCAGGGAGACGGCAGGAGATGTCCGGAGAGACGGGCACAGTGCTCGGTGACAGGGCAGTCGCAGTGAGCCGACCCGGCCATAGGGCGGGCGGTACATACATGTGTCCATGATCAAACGGTCAGGAGAGGAGCGGGGACCGTCCAGGCGACCCGACCCGGCCCGGCCCCCGTCAGAGGTACAGCACCTGTCCTGACAAATGACCAGGACAGGACAACAGCGACGAGCCTGTGTAACTGTAGAGGCGACCGTCTAGAGACCGCCGCACCGGCCGGACCGCGACGCTCCGGGCGGCGCACGTGCTCCTTCGATCAGTCAAGTCGGCTCGGCCACGGTGTCAGCGGGGTCGGACCCCTCGTCACCGGGCGGGCCCTGGCTGGGACCCTGGGCGGGACCGGCCCGACAGCCGGCGCTGTGGGGGTCCCGCTCAGGGCCGGCGGTCCCACTGGGACGCCCCAGGGGGCGACCAACCGTCAGCGACCGAGCGGCGGGGTGGCGGCTCCAGTCTCCCGTGGGACAGGCCCGGGACAGGTCGAAAGGTAGATGCATCGCCCTTAAATCGTGGTACGGCAGGTCGACCGGTACCGCCGGGACGGTGACATGGGACGCCGGGTTGCCTTCAGAACAGGAGTGAGCTGGGGTCCTGTCTGTTCTGTCGGCTGCCCGGGTGGGCTCAGGCACGAGCAGGGGTGCAGTGAAGCGGGAGGCGAATCACGTCCGTTGCGGCCCGCCGCACCCGTATCCTCCTCCAGTTCAGGCCGCACCTCGGCTCTTGGCCGCGTACTGCGCATCGGCCGCCGCCTGTCGCCGCCATCGTCAGATCATGGTCGTCCATCACTGACTCCTGCCCTGACCGGCCGCCTCGGCAGCACCAGACAGTCTGCGGCGCACAGGGTCCCACCGTCCCACCGTCCCGGCCCGGCCGGCCCGCCGGCGGCGCTGTCGATCCATTAGTGCGCCGAATTCAATGTCAGCGTGTCGAGCGTTGACGGATGCCGGGCCGGCTGGCGGCTCATCAGCCATTCAGCGGCACGCCATTACCTGTACCTGCACCGCCGCCGCCGCCGCCGCCTGGCCGACCGCCGGCGACGCTACCCTCTCCCCCAGCCCCAGCCGTCTGCTGCGGGCCCTCCCGCGGTCACGGCCGGTCACCGATTCACCGGCGTCTCACGGCCGGTCACCGATTCACCGCGGTGTTGGCGGTGATCCCCGCGGCTCGGCGGCGGCAGGGAGGATCGGGACGGTCGGGGCCGCAGGTACAGATTGCCGTTCGTCACAGGGAGTTGTGTGCCGCGGTGTGGCGAGTGACAGGCGTGACACGGCTGTGGGGAGGTGAGGGGGAGGGGATGGATGGGAGGGAGAGGTCGGGTTGGGTGGCCGTTGTAATACCTGGAGTAATGGCGGCGGGTCGGGGCTCCCAGCTGCGGTGCGTCTGGAGAGGTCATTACAGGTGAGGGGACAGCCATGAAGGTGTCCTCTTCGCGCTCTGGCAGACGTTAATCCGACCCCTCCTCGTGTTAAATCTGCCGCCAGGTCATTTGTTTGACAATAGATGGGTGGGATCGAGCGTTACTTTAGAAGGAATGTCGTACTTCACTGTCGTAGAGGCATAAGACTAAGCCAAGAGGGCTTAAAACGAAAAATTAAACCTAATTTAGCGAGTTGTTTTGCGACCATGTTATCTGATTAATGACATGGTAATGAAATTCGTTGCTCAGCCGCTTCAGCCATCGCTCAGAGGTTCAAATTACTGGAAACAGACATCGGCAATTCGCCCGGTCCGGAGACGATATCGCGTTATAAACCGCACAGTCCGTCCTGGCCGGCGCCGGCGGACAAACGAAGAGAACGAAAACCAGTGTATGACTTAACGAGTCATGCATTATTCAAAATGATAATCTGACCCCAGCTTCCCGGCTTAGAACAAACCACAGAAACTGAAATCCCCAGGATACGCGCCGACGCGAGAGACAACACTCTGACTTCTGACGGTGGTATATAATTTATCAAAATTATTCTATGCACACCGTCATTGTCTTAAACGTTTCAAGCTCAATGCGCAAGAACTTCCACATATGAGCTCGTCTATATATAAGCTCTCATACTATCAAAATAAAAGAGCGGATGCCTTAAAGCCGGCCGCACACTGCGCCATTCGGCCGCGACATCGCCGCGACTCTACCAGCGACATCGCCTATATAACGGACAAAGCATAAAAACCATATGTTCTAATGCATTTTACTTAATTGGTAGTATCAGTACGACAACCTGAATACAAAATTTTGAGGATGGGTTCAATCCCTGAAGTGTGTCCGCGAAAGAATCGGGGCGATGTCGCGACCGAATGGCGCAGTGTGCGGCCGGTAGATATACCACTCTTCTCTGAGGCACGGGAGCCCCATCCCGCAGCGTAAAAAAAAAACATGACAAACGACCTCCGCTCAGGAGAGGCACCGTTTGGAATCCGGTGGCCCCGGGGATCTGGGAAAGACCCTCTTCACTAATCGACTTCGGCGCGAACGCTAGTTGTGTTCAGAACAATGGGACATAACGAAGCTTCCGCGGTCGACTGTGGCTACAAGCGAAATAGGTTCATTGGATTTAGCATAAACACAAGCATTTACGGTGGAATGCAGTGACGACGAGAACCGCTTGGTAAAATCCCAGCCACAAATCAGGTATTTTCCAAAACTTAACATGTAAATCACGCGATTGTGCGAACAAAACACAGAACAGGTAAATGCCGACAAGTTTACGACGCCTAGCGTTCCACTGATGAATTTCACGACCAGCCACTTATCCCTATCATGCCTTCTACTGCAGATTCAGGTGGCGAGCAGACCGACAAAGTCGTGACGTCCGTGGCACATCTGCTGTTTTGTCCCCACGGATCCCATTCCCGTCCTAATCCCCAGCATCGCTGGCCACCACCAGCGCGGTCCGTCAGCCAGTCTGTTACGATGTACCAACGACCTGAGACGGCCCTGACCGATGACCTTTGACCCTGTGGCCGGCGGTCACCAGCCCCGCCGCGTGACGTCACCGGTCAGCAGGGGTCGTCCCGGGGAGCGCGGACATTCCAGGCATCTCCCTCTGGGAAGCATCTCCAGCCAAGCGGCAATACTTCCGACATTCCAGGACCGAGAGGCCGCTGATGTTGACGGAGATGGCAGGTGGCATCTCACAGTTGTAACGTTTCTCGCCGTGACAGTTTTGTATGGCTTGTGGTGCAGCTATGTTAATGCAGCATGAAAGAAATGCAAATAAATAAATGCGAAAAAACAATTGTAGTCCTTATCTAATACAAATGGGAGGAGATCAGCATGTAAAATAAGGAAAGCCTTCGTCCTAATAGCGTGGTGAATTTTCTGGGGCGTAGAATTAGGATCGTGTCATATTTACAGTCTGAATAGGTCACCTTTTAACAAGGCGGGAACATTAAAAGGCCAAGTATTTTTAAATCGCACGGAATTCGGTTTTAATGACTTGGCCTTAAACGCTCCCGCAATATTCTTCATACTTCTGAGATAATGAGGGCGACTTCGTCACATAACATTTCTGTTTATACTCTGAGATAAAGAGGGCGACTTCGTCACATAACATTTCAGCTTATATCCAACAAGTAACATTTATTTCATAACGACTCCGTTACATAACATTTCTGCTTATGCCTAACAACATACATTTATCTCATAACAATCATCAGGATGATAAAGATAAACTCCTACAATCTCAATCTCATAAAGTAGCTTTATCTCTTCGCAGAACGGCCAGGAACAGCCACACCTTTGTTACTCAGATGTCGTTACTCGCACAAATAAGACGATTCACGCGGCGAGGATACAATCCGCCGTTTCACGGCCGGTGCACAGAGCAGTACAGGCCGGTAGCTATGTCTCGAGTCTGGGCGTCGCCGCGGGAAGCCGATTCGTGCACGGCCTGCACCTGTGTCATTCGGCTAATCTCGTGCACAGGTGTGTGCCGTGCACGTGCACCACGCTCGTTCACCGGCGCACACCGGGGCGCCGCGGCCCGGGTCGATAGGAGACATGCCATTCGCCGCACCCTGTCCACCTTCACACAGCGTGCCCTGGGTCCACCCCGTACCCTCAGAACTGTCCGCCGAAAATACCAGGGCGGCAGTATTTGTTTTGCCGGTCAGTGAGCAGAGCACCTCTCGGCGGGGGCCGCGCCAAACGAGCGACGCTCAGTGGGAAGAAACACACAGCGGCCGGCCCCGCAGCCGCCTCGGCCGATACCGGGCGACGAAAACACCGCGGCCGAGTGTCGAAAAATTCGCGGCCCGGTCATCTACATATGTCGCCTCGGCGGGGGTCTGCGGACTAGTGATGTCTGCCGGGGAAACGAGCAAGCACCGGTCAGGTGTGAGGGCACACGGAGGATAGAGGGTCAGGTGTGAGGGGAGGAGGACGGCAGAGGGTCGGGTGTGAGGGGAGGAGGACGGCAGAGGGTCGGGTGTGAGGGGAGGAGGGCGGCAGAGAGTCTGAGGGTGGGGGAACGTGGCTGGGAAGGGGGCCAGGTATAGGGGGTGGGGAGATATGGAGGACAGGGTCAGATGTGGTGGAAAGTGACCATCGTGACAAACACAGGATGACCGACGCACGCTGAGGAATCAGTATTAATCGCTCTCAATTACAGGCACGCACTGGGGTACATCTTTAACCTTAGACAGCGTTGAAGGTTATACCCAACTGCAGGTGTCAAAACTCAACGAAACGGTGCAGCTGGCAAATTGACGCATTCCTTTGTCGCGCCCCCCACCCCCCCCTCCTCTGTTTGCCGCACCCTCTCCGCCCCGTGACGCTGACGTCATCCGGTCACGTCATTCGCGCGTACCCGCCACCGGAGGACAGATGGCGACGCCACGCCGCCGTGTCGCACCTCTGAGCATCCCACGCGCCGACGCTGTTCAGATCACATCAAAATATGCGAAAAATAAGCCAAAATGGCGGTAATGGCGTGACCAAAGGTCGTTTTCCGCAACTATCCGCAGTAATCGTGGCATATTACATTCACATGTCGGCGCGGCGTCGCCAGAGATCGTCCACGCTACCCAAGTCCCGCCTTGTGGCGAGTTTGACGCCTTGCGAGGAGGCGCGGCGCAGGTTCTGCCCTCGGCAGCCCGACGTCGTGTTTACTGCGAAGGCACAGGGCTCTAATTGGAAAATACTGCGGAGTTCGCGCCCGCAGTGCGCCGGCAGCGCGCCCGCGCGGCTTTTCCATTCGCCGCTCAGCCGGACGTCTCCGGATGGGCGAAAACAGACGGCCGAAGGACAGCCGATCACAGAACGAGGCGCCCCTGCAAACCTTGAACGCTATTTTGCACGCGAATTTGCATAGTGAGGTTTTAGCGGGCGCTTCACGACGCGCAAACAAACGCAATATTTCTCGCGCGAGCGGGGTTCGCTGGGGTGCGAAGCCGGCGCTCCCGGGCAGCTGAAGAGCCGCCGCCGAACCCTTTCCCTCCCGTCAATGTCGCGGCTGCACGCTACAATCACTGCCATTCAGGGTGTTTGCCGGCCACTACGGAGTGTGAAATCTCCTCAATGGCGTCTCTGAGGGCACTGGCGAGCCACGCCAGCCTACCGTCAGATAAAGCTGTGTGATTTCAGTCCCACGGGTCTCTCCCTCGCTGTTCCTCCGAGCCGATCAGGGGAGAGAGATATTCACCGCCGCGCGCGCCCGCGACACATTGGTCAACACATGACGAAAACCCACGCCGTCCGCCGGCCTGCTGACCAGCGGCGTCTCGGGCGGCTCCGAAGTCGGTCGCCCGTTCGTTGGTTGCGCCATCGTACCTATTCCGCCGGCGGTTAGAGCCGTTTGGGCAACTATCGAGGTTGTTTGGTCATCGGTCAGTCGGACAGCGAGGCCGGCACTGTTCTCTCTGCCGTGTCGTGTGCTCCAGCTCCTGTCATAGCTGACCGCTCCGAGACGGACGCTGGTCAGCGCGGAACGAGACACGCCGTAAACCGGCAACATACCCGGCCCCACACTTCGGCGAAATATGACAATGACACGTGCACGTGTCATGTGCTTCTATACCAGACACAAAGACATACGAGCATGCGCTTCTAAACAAGAGACAATGACATCTGTGCTTCTACGGGTACAGGAAATACATTTGAAAAAGACCGGGAATAAACAGGCATCAGCGTCACGCCCAGGCACCTGGCGCCACGTTCCGGTGCTCAGAACATGCCAGCATTTCACTTCCATCCATCTGTCGGCGCCATAAGCCTCGTGATTAGAGTGAGGTTCAGAGTCGCCTCGTGTCAGTGACATGTTACAGGGAATCACTCAGAACGACAAGCTGTCGGTCCACAGTGATGACTCCTCTGCGGTCGTGTCACGTGTGCCGGTTGTCGTAGCTGTCTCGTCTCGTTCTACCCCGGTCTGACCAGTCAGAGGCGACCCGGAACCCGCACCCAACCAGCACCCGTCCGGCACCCGACTCGCACCCGTCCAGCACCCGTCCGCCGCGGTGCCGCTAGGTGGCAGTGGCGGCGGCACCATCAATCTCCGTTAAATCAGTATGCGGCCCGACGGACGCGTGTGCCGCGGCGAAGGAATGCGGCTGGACCGCACCCGGGGCCGCGCCGGCGGCCGCCGCCGCCCGACGCCCGCCGTCCGCCCCGGCACGGCGGCTGGCGGACGGTAGAACTAGGGACGGTGGCACTCACGGTAGCGACCGACATAACCCGGCATCAACAAACGACCCGACATCGACACAGTCCGACAGGCCAGCACCAGACACGGTATCCCCAACATAGGCCGACACGGGTCGGCCATGGCACGGCCGATAGGGCGGCCACAGGTCCTAGGACAGTCACGAGCAGGTGCCACCGAATCTCCATGTGGCCAGCATTCGAACGAGCGAGCCGGCGCTATGGGCACCAGGTAGTAGCCTACCCCCCTCTCCTTGAAACTACGCTCGGAAACAATTATACTTAAGTGAAAAGCACGGTTCGTGATCTTCATGTTCCGCTTGGATTGTCGATGTAACACCGGTCGGGGCCCGGGATTGGAAAATGCAGCCGCCGCCGGAGCCAGTTTACGGCCCCGTCTCAGTTGGAGCCAATCCGGGACCCCGGCCGGCCCACCGGAGCAAAGCTCACCGCCTCCTGCGGGTCGGCCCTGACAGTTGAACCAGCCAGTCACTCGGAGCGACTGAATTCCGCCAGTCACGGCCGACCCATGGCGCGGAGCGTTTCATCCTGGTCCTGGCTCTCCTCGCTTCATCCCTCCCTCACCTTCCCTGCCTCCCGCCCTCCCCCTTGCCTTCCCGCCGCCCGCGCTGTCTTCCCACGCCTCATCTCAGCCCCGCGGCTCCGGCTTCAGCGCCGCGTCTCAGCCCTGCAAGTGCTCAGGTGTGTATGTGTGTGGTGTGTGGGGTGGGTGTGTGTGTGTGTGTGTATGTGTAGTCGACGGCAGGCGGCTGCGTGAACGCCGCGGGGCCTC
>JARFNZ010171124.1:0-16552 GCA_031763405.1 Balanus nubilus
GTGTCCTCATGTAATCCTGAAAGTTTGAAACTGCTCATTTAAAAACTGTAGCTGTAGCACAACTTCAAACTTTTTTTAGGTTGGGTCACGTGACCTGACCTGGTGACCTGACCTTAGATGACCTCGCGTTAAAATTTCCACACAATGTGCGCAATCGATGTCCAAACAGGTGTGCAAAAAACCTTAGGGGGGTGTCTAAACACCCCCCCCCCCCCGGCACGGCGCGGGTTAACCTCGCTGTATTCCTGAAACCCATCCGCTGTGACGTTGGAAGGTCAAGTTTGGTGTCTGCGGCTTGCGCGTGAAGTTGTGAACTGTGAAGAACTTGAGCAGTGAGTACTCGTGTGGGTTTGTCACGGCCAGTTAACACAAACACGGCAGAAGTTCGTCGCTGCCGGTTTACGAGCGCTCATCCCGTCGAATTTCTCCACGGCTCAATAAAGGCGCCATCCTGGAGAGGAACTGACCGCTTCACTCGCTCATATATCCTGAGAGACTGAAACACAACTCATCGGTCCTTCCATCAAGCGTGACACCCAAGCAGCGAGCGGAGACACCCTTCTATCAGTTCAGACACCAATCGGAATGGGCAAGACTTCCATCGGAGCGGGGCAAGACATCCATCGGAGCGGGGCAAGACATCTACCGGAGCGGGACAAGACATCCATCGGAGCGGGCGAGACATCATCGGAGCGGGACGAGACATCCACCTGAGCGGGCAAGATATCCATCGGAGCGGGCAAGACATCCATCGGAGCGGGCAAGACATCCCTCTGAGCAGGGCAAGACATCCATCGGAGCGGGACGGCAGCGGACGCCTTTCCCTCTCTTCCATCGACATGGCATGTGTCTGAGAACGGGAGCAGAGGCGCACCCGTCACAGATGAGTGAAAACCATTGTCTCGCCATCGGGTAACTGGCGACGTTAACTCGTGACACTGATGGCGGGCAGATGGATGTTGGGGAGGCACAGTGGAGAAATATGACAGGTCTACGAGATGGTTGTGCACTCGACATGCGTGACTCTGGATCTTTTGACGGTGACTTCGATGTGGCGCATTTACTAATGATCACGTCACTTCATCATAAACAATATCATGATTCATCACTGCTACTAGGAATGTTGCGAAAGTTTTTGACTCGCGATTGTTATCATGAGCTTGACGCGATTTGACAAAGACACGTGTACTCCCGGCTCTATATTACCCGCGAAAATGCCTCTTAAACCATTTGAACCTTCACGCTAATTCGCCATTGCTACGATCAACCACTCAAGAGGCACTCACTGCCACTTCCCTCTCCGGAAAAAGCGTCGTTCCTGGCCTCTTGACGCGCCAGCCGCTCCACTCGGCAGACACGTGCCATCAGACCGGCCACATGTCGCGTGCCAGACGGCCCGGCTGTAAGAGGCGGCTTCCTCTGTTCACGTGCCTCGAGGCTGTCTCGACACCGTCTGGGGTGGCGTGACCCGACGGGTCCTTATTAACACGGCCTGCTCAGGCCGACCGACTCGAAATGGGAGGCCGCCATTGATCAAACGTGTCGCTGTTGGCGCTCAGTGCCAGGTAACGAACCACGTGACCGGGAACGTCGCGTGCCAGTCGAGAAAGTTTTTCTTCTTTTGAGAATGAGAAACAAAGCTTGCGCCAAAAGCGCCTTAATGCCACAAACGATTACTAAACTTGGGTTAAAGTTTCCCCATTTTGCCATGCTTGTTCTTGTTATGTGTTTTAGGTATACGGAAATAATCATTATTTTGGGAAGTGCAAGATAATTTTGGTGTATTTGGTGTAATGATTACTTTGGTGTAACTCCCATACAAATTATGCAAAATACGCAGAGCTGCTTTACCTGTCCCCTTCGCCATCGGCCAGCCAGCGGCCGGGGCCGGTGCGGGGTATTTCGGCCTGTATTTCGGCCTGTTGCCGCCTTCACGCTACGTCACCATGTCTGGGCCAGGGCCGCCGTGAATGTCTCTCCGCTAAATATTCTCACGGGCGGAGGCCGTATCGAGACAATCTCAGCTGTCCGCTGGTGGACACGGCAGGCACGGTGGTGGTGCTGTGTCGGTATCTGGACTAGCGAACAGCGACCAGCGGCTGGCCGGCAGGGCGGCGGCTGGGAGGTGGCACGGCGGCGGCGGTGGCGGCGGTGGCTGGGAGGTGGTAGCGGCGGAGGCTGGGAGGTTCCCATGCCCCTGGCGTGGTCAGTGGGCAGTGTCTGGACCGGGGAGCGTGGTAGCCGCATTCCGCGGACATGAAACAGACGTTAGTGACCGATCACAGTGACTTGTGATGGAGCACTGAGACGAATCGCCGGGATAGGATCGAGCTGTCGCCTCGAAATGCAATTGTGTCTTGTCCGGGAATAGTCCCCGTTCGCATTCTTCGTCTTCAAATTAAATGAAAAGTGATGCCGAAAAAATGGGAATGTTTACGTAGACCAACTCACTCACTCATATTCCCACGTATTTTCCGTCCCGACTTGGTCGAATTACTTAAACGGATGCGCACGCAAGATCTACTAAGTCAGACCCTGGAATGGGATGGCCTCGAATTACCGCACCCAAAGTTCAGATCTTGACAGTACGCTGTTTGTGCATGCCGAAACTGGTCTGTCAATACACAATGCTATGAAAAGTTTCAATTGTGACTAACGGATTTCCATTTGATGCCCCGACAATCGCCAGTCAAAGCACGATCCCTTTGCTGCTTTGATCCATCTCCTAAAGCTGCTTTGCTGAGATGGTCTGTAGAAACAAAGCGATAAGTTTTCCAGATGAAAGGAGACGAAAGACACTGACGGGAATTTCGTGAGCAAAACAAACTTCACTCGTGCGTGATAAACTCTCTCTCGCAAAGGTACGTCTTCGAGACCTTTTCGGCCATTATCTAAACCTGACATCACGAGCAGAAGGCTGCTCAGGCACTATGAACCTTTTGCCGATGCAACCATGCCTGCCAATTTCACCGAATCATCATTGACTTTCTCCCCGAAAGTGAACACCAAAAAGTGGTCCTCGCCAGCGTCTCTACCTGAAGAATGAGGGCAAATTTGTAATTGATTCTGGTAGCTATCCTGGAGTGCGAAAGGAGTCCTGTCATGTTAACACGTCTGTCTCCATGTGTCAGCTCTGACAGCCGGTAATGTCTCTGTTCCGTTCAACTTTTCAACTTTCAGCGGTAATCCGTCATCAAGTCTGACAGATGATTGAATGTTTGACATGTTCAGGATGGCAACAGCTATCTGCAGCATGTATTTGGTGATTTGTGACTCGCTGGCTTGCGTTGAACCGGCAGACATCTGGCATGTGTAAGCTCTGGTTGATTGATTGTGCTTATTTAACGAGCTACAGAAAGATGGAGAACGGCGCCTCACAAACGTCAGCATAGAACTGCAGATCATAATTACTATTGGTTGCTTTTTTGCTGTGAAATTTAGGTGGGTATGTTTGCTCCCTTCAAGCGTAAGGTCAATCCTTCAAGCGTTATATATCGTTTGTTAAAACAGTGAATGACGTTTTTTTTTGTAATCGGGGAAGATTCCTCAGGCTGTTGGACCTTCCATACCTTTTATCAAGCAGCTTCTTTTTAACCGTAAATCCTCTTTAGAGAACTTCCTTGACCTCCACGGCAAAAACCGGGGACTCCACCACGGCTCCCTATGACGATGATTATTGAGAAAGCATCCGTCCAAGCATTCCACTCACGTTGAAGTTGCCTAATGACAGTCGTGACCGGTGTCCGTTTCTGTTTATTCTTTCACTACTCATCTCCCATTCCGTTCTTTTTTGCGTCCAGATCTTATGCACACACCCGCGCATCGATGTCTATCTCCACTCGGCGGTGCAGTCAAGATTCTGGTCACGTGCGCGATGCCGTTGCGTGCCTGCACGGCAGCAATGAAGTCACGTGCTCATAAGCTTTCACCGTGTAAACAAGGCGAATGGGCGGGTCACGAGCCATGGCATGTCGGTTCTGCGCGACTCCTGACCTTACTGGAGACCTGTGCCAAATTATCCTCGTCTGGAAAGCCGGCGGCAGCGCCGTTTAGTCAGCCGGGTCATCACGAAAGCTACGTCCACGGACATGCATCCCCATGCTGTTACGGCGTTACGCCCACTCTGAATCTCTCCTGGGGGTGGGGGTCGGGTCGCGGAGGGGTGGGGTGAGGGGGGGGGGGGGGGTGCGGTGATAGCGGTGACAATGGCTTGCTAGTGAGACCATGAGGACACACTGGGACCGGTTGTGACCCGGCCGCATCTATCACAGCGCCGACACCACACAATGCTGGTGACAGGCCCCGATCGGACGCCCATTCAGCTTCACCGACTGGACGGTGTTCTGGTTTATCGGGGCATTAGCGCTCCATTGCCGCTCTGTGGGCGGCGGCAGGGCGGAACCGATGTCCAGCCCGGAGACACGGGTCGCTGGGTGTCCTCTGGTGACCCCTGGTGACCCTCAGTGACACTCTTGACTCTGGTGACCTCGGTGACCCCGGTGATCCCGGTGATCCCGGATGCAGCGTAGATACGCTCGCCAGAATGTCCGACAGTAGTCCTATCTTCGGGAGATGAGACGAAGACGAGCATTCCTGATATACATTGTAATGCCGCGACAGATCGAGACAGCATCGCCGAATTGGCCGGGATCGGAAACGAATCGCGGTGCCGGGGGAGGGATTTTCTTCGAGTTATGGCAGTTTTATCCCGTGAAGAAAAACGTCATAACCGCTTTATTTTCATCCCGTTTCGTAACCGACGGCCATAATGTTCTGATGCGATGTGTTTGTTCTTGTGGAATAGAAACATCTCGGGATCTCAACCGTGAGGCGAACATCCTTTTGCATATGATGCGATTCTGCAAGTTCATGGGACTGGGAGAACAGAATGCGAACACAAATCGGGCATCGGATGACAATCCATCGGTGGTCATTGCAGTTTATAACAGTCCAACTGTCTCAGAATTCGCAGTATCCAGTGTTTACCAATCGTTGCCTGAACGTATCGGCGAGGGCTTTGTATACATTTGCTCATTGCGGTGCCTATCAAGTTAGCGGGCAACTGCGAGAAGGCATTCTGTCCGCTTCCGTAAAGCTTAGCGACAGTCAGTGGCTAAGCCGGTAATGACTTTAAGTTCTCATCTCCCGCTCAGCCATAACAATCCGGATTTGCTCAATGTGCTTTGGCTGCCTCACGGCAACGGCTAGTGACGTGTATGCCGGTCCTACGGTCAGCCCACACACACAGTATAACTCTCGATATCACAACCAACAGTCATCGTCTCGCTGTACCGTACGACCCCGGCTGGTGAAATGTGGACCGGGTCACCCCCCTGAGCTAATTACTCCACCGGCCGCGGTGCAGAAGTGTGCAGTGTTGCAGCTTCGAGAGACAGAAGAGACAGAAGAGAGAGAGGGAAGAGTGTTCAATGTTATGTCCGGTCCGGTCTGCGATCTACACCGCCGCGCTGCGGGCCTGGGCGATCCCGAGCGAGCGAGACTTGCAACAGGAGACATCCTGCTGAGAGAGAGAGAGAGGGAGAGACCGAGGCACGAACAATGCGATAGACGGGGAGAATGGCAGCCGAGGTGAGGGGGCACTGGGACACAACATCGCCACGTGGACCCGGGCCGCCCGTCTATCTCAAACGGAACCTCTGCACACGAAACCCGCAAGAGCGGATCGCGACAGCCTCTAGCGAGCGCCGTGCCGTGCGTATCAAATGACACCGTTCATTGCGAAACTACAGCAGCGGGAGTGCGCCGCTCGTAGCCGCTCGGACCTGGTCGGCCCGGTCAGTCGGGTCAGCAGCATTCCGAGCTGCCGAGCTCGGCCCGACCGCAACGGTGGATACCACGAGACAACATTCCACCGACCTTTCACTTTCGGTCGAGCTGCATCTGCGTTCCCATCTGGGGTGCATGCGACCCGGCGGACGAGCCAGAGGAGGGACATGGAAAGGATGTGCCTCGGGCGAGGACGGTGCTCAAACGACGCCCCCTCACTGAATAGGACCCTTGCTCCCGGCGAGGACGGTGGACGATCAGCTGACCGGGGGGTCACCGAACCATGACGTGACGCGTCTCCTTTGGCGTCACGGTTTCGACGTCACAGCCTTGACGTCACACTGTGACAATAGTAAAGCGCGTCTGCGACCCGGGTGATCATCGTGAGTTGATTTTCCGGACGATGTCTGGTAATGACACTGTAATGCTACGCTCTGTTTTGCTGGTCGCCCTGGCTTCTGACATGTAAACATGAAGACATTCGATCGGGTCTTGTTTGGACATTCCAGTCATCTGTATCCGTGCCTCTTTGCATCCGAGCTGGATGCCTTATCTGCATGACGAAAGCACTTGCTGCGATCGCTGGAACCATGCAACGGTACCATTCAACTGTTTGTGAAAAGGAATCTGGCGCAATATGACCTGGGGCTCGGAATAAAAACGGTTCGGTTCCTTTTAGTGCACTCAGCGCATGCCATGTGCCGAGGGTGTCTGATATCAACCTCGCGTGCCACGAGTAAACGCGATGGAACTGGTCCACGTGGGAATTTTCTCTCTCCGCGATAAAGGGCCACTGGTCCCGCCCCGCGTCCGGCGAGTTGTGGTCGGCGGGCCATCTCTCTCGAGATATGCTCGCTCGTTTGAATTCCGGCCGGACCGCTGGGTTCCCATGGCTTTTCGACCAGCTTGGTCCGGGAGGATACCGGACTGCAGTGATTACCGGAGTTCACCCACCTCTGTCCTCCCTTTTTGGGGCGCTTGGCCGAGTTTTCCGCCCACTGTGCCGTGAACGTCACTGTATCGGCACCAGCCCACCGATCTGACCCCGCCTGACCCCGCCTCTCGTGACCCCGCGTGACCTTCGTCAGCTGACCCGTGACCTCTGACCCCTCAGGTCCGGGCGAGAAGGCCGAGACGGACGACGAAGGTATCGAACGGGACTCTAGTGACTTCGACGATGACCCGCACATGTTCCGGCTTCGGAAGGTCATTGATGTAAGTACCGGCTGGTTGTGGAAGGTCATTGATTAAGTACCGACATGCGCCGAGCTGCTATGAGAGAGAGGGAGGTTATGGATGTAAGTACCGAGCTCGAGCGGTGCGCGCGCATACAATATGCATGACGACGCTCTCTTGGCAGCGCAAGTGATAACGGAAAACATCAGAGTTTGATCGAGCGCTGGGCTTGATCGCTGTAATGTGCATGTTTTACGGCCTCTAACGCGTCAAACCATGCGCTCAATTTCCCTAAGCTGCTAACGCTATTTGCATATCGATGGTGATTATGACGGTTTTGACGATTATTATTTGTGTCTCGTTAGTTACATAAAGGTCTCGTTTGTTCTCCATCATGTTCTCTCAATCTATTCCGCCCGTTCCTTTTCCTATATGTCCTTATTTTCTTCATGCATGCTCTTGTAGCCGCAGTAGCCATGATCCTTCGTCCTTCGATCCCATCCAACAACGCCGTACCTCCGGAGTCTGGGCCATGTATGTCTGTGTTGCCATGCCGTACCAGTATGGAACAGGAAGCATTGGCTTCCATGACCCCTGATGACGTGACCAGCTGATAAGGAAGAGACTCTTCCTGTCAGATACACCCCGGAGCTCTGATTAACCCTCGCCCACCGCCGGCCCCGTAATAAGACCCCTACGGTCGTGACCAACCGGGCAGTCACGTGACCGGGCCGTGCATCACACAAGTCACGTGACCAGGCGCTGGCGGTAGTCTTGGGGCCGTAGTGCCGGGGAAGACGTTCCGAAGGTGCATGGTGTCGGTGTTTATGTCTCCGCCAGCCTTGCGGTGCGGCGGTGTTGGACGCTGCGGTCAGGGGAGAGGGCGGGGTCGTGGCACCCGATACCGACACCCGGGACGGAAGGATAACGGGACGGGATCGGTCCGGGGGGCGCCGCGCCGCGCGGCCGAAGAGAGACACTTCCGCGAGGCATGACGCTGATGGACTCGAGGTCTTCTACAAACAGATGGACCGGGTTAAGCGGAGATCGGCCTCGCATAGATAGAAAAACGTGGTATGCTAGGCCGAGGAAGCTCATTTACGTGTAACCTAGTTACATGTGTAAAAAAAATTGAGCCTTCTTGGACTAGAATGATACAAATGTGGGCATATTGGCTACTGGGCAAGCGTTTTGAGGGTTTATTAATAGCCTTCAAGAGCAAAGTTGGCACTCGGCCCACGGTTGTTCGGAGAGTTGTAAAAAAACTTTTATAAACGTAGCGCCCACCATGCATACCCCGAAAAAAACTGTAAAAAAATCGCTGAAGGACTAAATTTTCAGGAAATTTTGTGTTTCTGGCCTGGCGGTAAGGAGGTGCGATCTGCCACCGTCGGTCGGTTAATTGGGCCACAGCGGTGGGTCCAGGGAGTCCAGTCCATCACCGGAGCACGCCGTCTGTTGCCCGTTTAGCCCGCCCGAGTCTCCCAGTAATTATCCGTCCACGCGGGCCGCTTCCTTTTAGCCGATAGGGATCCCGGGCGGACAGATCACAGCGGAAGAGTTCAGCGCACACAGCGGGCCGCTCTCCGTTTTACCTGGTGGACGCTCCGGGGTTGATGCTCGCAGCGGTGTGAAGTTTGGCGCTCACAGCGGTAGGGTTCAGTCCCCACAGCGGGGTGCGCAAGAAAGTCGCTTGGCTATTTAAGTGGTTCGCGTATGATGCGGGCGTTAGGAGTGACGATGAAAGCAGGAATCTTACCAGTGATGTCTTACTCAACTCATCCATCATCCCAGTGATAATGCGTGCAGTTGCTTTATGCGTGTACCAGTTGTAATTAGTCAGTCCCTAAGCTGTGGAGCTGCTTCACAGTGACTAACAACAGTCACGCACGCACGAGTCTCGAAATTGCATGCTGCGGTGTTCTCAACCGTTTTATCGTGAATACTGTAGTGCAGTTACGGTTTCTGGTGTCTGTTGATGAACTGCAGTGGCCTAGACCCCAAGGGATAAAAAAGAACGGCAGTAATCTGAGACCGGTACTGCGCCTAAGTCGGTGTATACTGTATGCATGCCGATCCGGTACAAGCCTTCCATACAGCCGGCGACCCATGGAGCCGCTTATTGATCAATTTATCGGTCTGTGGCTGGCTTGGCCGTGCAGCTCTGCGGCGCTTCGTCGGATTAATATACAAACAGCTTTCCTGCCGACCCTGCAGTGGTCCTCTGGGACCTGCGGCACTCATGGTGGGCTGGTATTATATCCTGATACCGTCGTCCGACGTTACTGCCTCGCTGACTTACACTAAAACAGCTCTCCAAAGCGCCCCAATTACAGCCGCTAAAATGGCCAGGCTCGGTGCGTCATGCGGTCACGAGGTCACTCTGAGGTCACAGAGATCACTTCCTCCCGTCAGGTTCGTGTTTGGTTCCCCGGAACTGAACACCTGTATGCAGAGGGTCAGGAGGACACTAAAGGCGGGCAGAGGGACACTTCATTATGGGAACTGGGAACGCGACTGGGAGGAGCGGTCGAGCCGAGCTGCGTGCCCGTTAGTTCACGGATGGGCTGGTGCGTGTCGGCACCGAGGACACCCCTCTGAACTGCAGCAAATTGCTCTCATTTGACGCCAACCGGCGGAGAGGGATCAACAGTATGTGATTGCATCCTTGAAAAACATCACTATTGTTTGTAGTGTCTTGTTTTTTGTTGCGCCGTTAGGATTCTGGGCATACTTAGGTCCTTAGTGTGTGTTATCAGGATGATTGTGACCAGGATGCGTTTGGCAATGAAGGCTGCACTGTGTGCAAGTGTTGTAATTTTAACCGGACAAAGGGAGTTGCCAAATATCAAAGGTCGCTTGATAAGGGCAGAATGTGTTCCTCAATCCTCCGCCCGGCTGGGTGCCAATTTACGCTCATCTGCGAATATTCATGCGGCAGGATTACATCAGTATGCGTTTGGTATGCGCTCAACCTCTCTCCTGCGTGCGACCGTGCTGTTTCACACTGCGAACCTCTCTCCTGCGTGCGACCGTGCTGTTTCACACTGCGAACCGGGCGCCGACAATGAACGAGCAGAAATGATAAGGGAATTAAAATTGCCAGCGCTGATCGTAAATACGACTCGGCTATCATCTGCAGGGCGGGCGTGGGGCGGGCAGGAGGGCGGGCGGGGTAGTCTACCCACAATGCTGCTCTCACTGCCTCCGGCATTATGCGTGCTGACGACGACAACGAGCCGCCAAGCAGCTGAGGTTTATCATCCCACCCAGGGCATCGTTCTCTTGGGCTACTCGTGTTGCGTAGTGAATTATTGAGCCGCTCGTAGTTGGCTTTCATTTGCAGCACGGAGATCTTATGTGCTGCGGAGTGTACGGAGTGATCGAGTTGGGGATAACTCGGCGTAGATCTCCGCTGGTGTAACGCGCGTGTGTAGAGCTAATTTCACGCGTCGCTCACACATGCCGGCCAGGTGGATGCGAAATCTGCTTTGTCAGGACACTAATCTAGTCCAGTGTGCCTCCATATGTCTCACCATGTCTCCGTGTGTCTAAGCGTCTCTCTCCGGCGGAGTCCGGACGCGCCGATCGACCTCAATAGTCGCGCGATCTTGGCTGCGATTGTGAGATTGGGAGGAATCGCAGGCACTCGGGATATTCCCAGGAAGCTGGACGCTGCTCCTGAATGGGTGGCCATTGAGGACGAACCGCGAGTTTGTGTGTCACGTCTTTAGCCGAGAATAATGATGTGGATGGACAGGGCCGATATGTGCCGATACACGAGACGTCAGTGTTCGACTACGAATATGTAGGATTCCAGGTCTGCGTTTTACTCGCAGTCCGTGAGTCGATTTTGAACTAAAGCGACTCGGTTCCTGTGAATGGGATTTAAATTGAATAAGAAGAAACAAAACAGCACAGGCTTACATGACATGATGATGTCTTAATCTGCATCGGGCCTGCCCTGTCTTTCCTTTGACCCCGCAATCTGTACCCACCTTGACCTCTCCCCTCTGCCCCGGCGTTCTGCTCGATCTGACCTCTCCCCGCCTACCCCGGCGTTCTGCTCGATCTGACCTGTCCCTCTCTGTTCGAGCAATCTTTCCCGAACCCGACCTGTCGTGTCTTTTCAGGAAACGGTGCCTGACCTGACCCAACTTGACCCATCCCTCTCGGCAACGGTGACTGATGTGTGACCTAACCCTCCCTGACCTGACCTGACCTGACCTGACCTGACCTGACCTGACCTGACCTGACCTGACCTGACCTGACCTGACCTGACCCCTGCGTGCCCCGGCAGCGGTGTGCGAACCACCTGGAGCGTCCCGCCAGCTCTGAGCAGCACTTCAAGGCGGTGTGCCGGGCGCTGGTGGCCGAGACTCTGGAGCTGACCACCTTCCTCAAGGTGGTGCGGCAGGGCACCAGCGAGCTGCGGAAAATCACCAACGAGCGCGGACACGGCTCGCAGGACGCCGAAATGGACGAGCTCAACAACCAGCAGTGGGTGAGTTATATGGGTGCCAGCTGAACCTACTGACGGGGTGGGGTCGAGGATGTGTCGGCTCCGTATAGATGAAGACTAGTGCAGGGTGATCGACACACTCGACAGATGAGGTGAGAGGGTGTTAGGGTGTTTGAAAGTGGCTGGATTGTATGTGATCAGGTAAACGTTGTGTGCAGACGTGCATGATTTCAACATGTAGTGCTCGGATGTGTAGCGCTTGTGTAGAGCAACTCGTATCTATGACATTTGTCGCAAGCCTGTCAATCATACATTGTAAATGGACAAAGTCAATACTGTCGTTCACTGATTTCGATGTGTTAACGCAAAAAAATGTCTGGCATAACTTTCCTGTTTTAGAACTTCAAAAACCACAAAGTACATGTTTTATGTATGTCGCGCGGCCGAAATAACGGCTTTGCCATGGCAGGAGCTGACCGACACTGTTTTAGGATCGTGACAACATCTAATCAATCCAAGCATCGCTCCGGCCGGTCAGTAACCACATATCGAGGCCAGGTGCGACCAGACGCACCGCTGGCACCGCAAACTCGATACAATGAACGATGGCTTTAACCCGGACATGGCCATAAAGATTGCTCTGAATATTATGTGCGTGGTTTTAAATATTACAACGTATCTGACTTATCAATGGGAAGTATTCATTTTACATTTATGTAGTCCATTCATGTCCGTTAAAAATGGATTGTCCATAAATTTCAAAGAAAAAGTAGCACACCGCAACAGAATTATAGTAATTATCTACCGTGCTTGCTTGATCACGATCGCAGCGCAAACCAATATACTACAATGCAGTAACTTTGGCTTTGAGAACTTTGAGCCTTATCGCTTGAACGTTTAAATGGTCGATTTAGGTGATAGGTGGGAGGTTAGGTCGAGTGACACTCGAGCCATGAATAGGGTAGCAGTCATTGACATAGATAGCGTACCTACTATGCATGAAGGTCAGGACAGGAGACACATCATTAACGACAGTGACCGTGCAGTAGACACAAGACGTTAATACTCTGATACAGGTGAACTCATTTGTATTGTAACGCTAGTGTCCAGCTGCTGCCCGTGCAATGCTTTGAGAATGTAGGTCATACATGCTTCGGCGCTTATCTAGATTTCCTTATCATCTGGTGTTGAATGCATTTTACGTGTTCGCCGTTTTAGCTTTTTGTCATTCAGTTGAAAAGCTTCAATGAGAGCCATATTAGTGAAAGGTACTTCTGCTCAACAGCTGGTGCTACAAAGTTTTAGACTTCGTGTGTTCTATCGGATCACGCGAGCGAAGTTACCAGCCATAAACCTAACTTCTGAGTGGCCCTTTTCAACGCCATTCGGTGCATTTATAGAGCCCCATCAAGTCGCTTTTAGCTGATATCATTAGTTGGCGAGTTCAGACAAACACCTGGTCCGGCTTTATGGAAAATTCAGGTTCACTCATTATTAATTCACGGATCATTTGAAGATTTATGTTCTTTTTATCCGTAAATCAGTCGTGTCAGAGCCGCAATGTACATGAGTTTGTTTGAATGTGTATCACTATGTGTGAGAGGGTAGATCTCTAGTGTTTGTCTCCCTGCGCAAACCTGTTTAGGTAACGATGCGTGTGGTAGGTACATGTTACATGTGCGCCTTTATTACTTCATCGACGTTTATCTGCGGTAGCCGTGTTAGATGTATTACTTGACCTGTTCATCGCAACCACCAAGGTATGTAACACACGCTGCAAATTAAAGACCTAGCGAGGCTTCTCAGCAGCATTAGCGAACGTTTTAACCACTGTATCGTGTTTAGCCCGTGTCAACACTCGTGGGTTTTTACGAAGCCCGTCTCGAGTCATTTAACAACCACAGGTCCTCTTCGACACGGGGTTACGTTACTGGCTGTCGTCACTTTTTAAACGGTTGAAAAACGAGCTTAATGGTCATTATTAGCGCCTTCGTACCGCGTAATTTATGTTGTGATGTTCAAGTCATTAACACCTGCCTTGGCTGCCTCCCGCAAAGCCAACACTTCCAACCATTGGGCACCGAACTGCGAACTTAATTCTAGGATTTACATGTTTACGTGTCTAAGTACGTAATTCGTATTTGGCTATGCTCGATCATTGACAATGTGGTTGTTTTTGTATGTGGCTTGACTTACCAAACGATCCCAAAAATGCCTGCTACACATTTTTAGCGGAGCTTTCCCTTCTCCTACCTTCTTCCCGACGCGTTCTACTGTTACCTATCCAGTCCGATGGTCGTCGTATCTCTTCAGTACCTGTTCCTGGCCGGACCGCTCAGAACAGCGGAAACACGGGCGTTCCTCCGTCACTGCACCACTTCAATGAAAAGTTGGGATGCCTCGAACTGCAGGCCGTGATTGTGAAGTGATAACAAGTTGTCTCACATAGGTTGCATGGGATATCGAGTTGTCTCATTTGGGCCACATAGTCGGATATTTTGCCTTATTTGGGTCACGAGCTGTCTCGCTTAGGTCACGGAGTAATATCGAGCTGTCTCGCCCGACTTCGGCCGTCATCCCAAGTCCAGCGGGTCATGTCGGAACAATGCGATTCCAAATGAGGTTGTCATGTCACTAAAACCGTGTTTCTGTTCATAGCCTACCAAAGAATGGATCGTTAAGGTAGGCCCGGTTTATTTTAAAAGCTTTGTTTTGTTGTTTCGGTTCGCATATTTTGCCTTATTTGGGTCATATTATTTAATAAGTACCTTTATCATCAATGACTTACTTCAAGATTGCATATATTTAAATTAAAATCTAATATTTTTTGCTGTTTTTGCTCATTGAAACCATTTCTAATTTTTTACTCAAATTCGCACATTTTTCTTAAGCATATTTTTGCAGAACTGCTCGTGATCGTATGCATGATCCACACGAGCTGTTAAGTGTTTACCCCGCGCGGCGCGTTCAGTGACCTCCGGATGACGTCACCGATCCTAGCGGTCGTCAGCTGGCGGCACAGCGTGCCCGTTTCTCCAGCGGCGGCGTATCCGGCGCGCTTGCGAATCCCGCCCGGCTCTCTCTGTGGCGCGGCGATGCCGATCGTAGCGAATTGCGGCAAAAACGACGCGCGCTGCGCCGCAGAGGCTGTCTCCACTGGCGGGTCGAGTCGGGTCGAGCCTGACTGATCACAGGGCTGCAGCCTCTGGGGGAGGGCGGGGGGGGGGAGGGGGTCAGAGCGAGGGGAGAGGGAGGGTCGTGAGGTGCCTCCCCTATCTCGGGCGGGATGTCCGCCCACCGGCCGCACACTGGTCGGCGAAGGGAGTCGTGAGCCCCACTGGAAGGCTCGTGCGCCGCCAGAAAAGGATCATCACGCGCCGCCTGCGCTCCGGTCGGACATGCGTGAAGCGGCACCGCGCTGTTCTCAGGCTTTCGTTCGCTCATCGGACCGGCGCCGGATCACGGGTTTCAGCCAACTGGCCGGCTGAAGCGGTTGGATGATCGCCTTCTCTTCAGCGAAGTGGGAACTGGTAGCTGCCTGACTGATGCTGAGCTCTCACAGAGCCGAGTTGTAACTGACTGATTGGTAGCCGGATCCAGGCTGATTGGCTGCTGCTGCTGCTGCTGCCGACACCGGTCAGCCGTTCAATCCAATCTCGAATTAATTGATCACCGATACTCGACGTCCCCGATATGCTCCTGCACCGATCGCTAATCTGAGCGAAACGTCCACACAGCCCCGCGCCAGCTGAGCGGTCCGACAGTCTGGTGACATGCCATTATCAACAGTTCAACAGACATGCCGTGGCATTAATAAAGCATTACGCCGGCTGAGGCCGTGCGTCATGTCCGGCGGTCATTATACTGCAGCAGGTTGTTGCGGTGAAACTCTGTGTCGTGATGCGGACAGCTTGTTTATCGGCATTCGTGGTGCGCTAGACGCGAACTTGGCGCGACATTACGTCAGTACCGCTCTGCAGGGTACCGGTTTTCGCTAACACCATTACCTCTCGGCGACCCCAGCCGCCTGCTTCACAGGTGTCGATTCGCAACCCATTTGAACCGACGCAGACTCAAGAGTCGGTGCTTGGATCATTTAAGCGATATATGTCAAATTTTGTATGAAAGTCTATGTCTTCGGGCGCGCTGCGAAGCGAGCTGAAACAAGCGATCTGAAAGAATATCGTGTTATAGTTGGATATCTTGTTCCACGCGGGCGTCAGTTTCCTCTAGTCCCGCTAATCTGCTAACCCGGCCGGCAGATCGTGTTCTTTGGGTGTCGTATCTCGTAGCGCCCTGTGTCCTGCCACATTTTGTTGTCCCACAGTTGCCACCATTTCCTCCGCTTCCGTTGGTGCAGTGAGATTGTAATAGAATGATTCTATTTCTTAGAAGTCAACAAGTCTGCAGGTCAGCAGGACGGAGCCTGAACGCGATGGAAGTTGACTCCGTTCCCTAACATTTCTGTAATTATTTTCTCAAATTCAATTATTGGTACATTTTAACTGTCTTGTTAGGTCCCTCTCTGTGATTATTTCAATGTTTTTAAGTTTTAACTAGTTGTCGTCTTCAACACAGCACTTTTGTTGATTCCTGCCCTCACTTTAAGGTAAACGTTCTGTTTTACCTTACCTATTGATGGGTTGCCTTGCCGGTACATCAACCCTTCTCTCCTTCCTTTAGAGTTCCACCATCGGTCCGATTTTAACCTCCCCTCTTCCTTCCCCACAGGATCCCTCTAACCTCCACTCTTCAGGGATCCCTCAGGGATCCCTCTAACCTCCCCTCTCCCTCTAACCTCCCCTCTTCAGGGATCCCTCAGGGATCCTTCTAACCTCCCCTCTTCCGTGCCCACAGGGCCGTCTCTGGGTGCAGATCATCGGAGAGCTGCGGCGTGGTGTCAAGCTGAAGAAGGTCGAGTGCACCTACACCCCTACCGAGTTCGAGCTCACACCCTACGAGATGCTCATGGACGACATCCGCTCGCGCCGCTTCAAGCTGCGCAAGGTCATGGTGCACGGCGACATCCCGCCCCTGGTCAAGAAGGACGCGCACGCGCTCATACTGGACTTCATCCGCGGCCGCCCGCCACTCAAAAAGGTATGTAGACTGGTAGAAAGGTACATA